>SDVV010019119.1:0-13599 GCA_016164225.1 Gammarus roeselii | reverse complement strand
TTACCCTATACGGCAGTTCCTTGGTCTCTGACGATCAGAGAAGCAGCGTTTCTGGGGCATTCGTTACCCTATCCGGCAGCTCCTTGGTCTCTGACAATCAGAGAAGCAGTGTTTCTGGGTCATTCGTTACCCTATACGGCAGCTCCTTGGTCTCTGACGATCAGAGAAGCAGCGTTTCTGGGGCATTCGTTACCCTATCCGGCAGCTCCTTGATCTCTGACAATCAGAGAAGCAGTGTTTCTGGGTCATTCGTTACCCTATACGGCAGCTCCTTGGTCTCTGACGATCAGAGAAGCAGCGTTTCTGGGGCATTCGTTACCCTATCCGGCAGCTCCTTGGTCTCTGACAATCAGAGAAGCAGTGTTTCTGGGTCATTCGTTACCCTATACGGCAGTTCCTTGGTCTCTGACGATCAGAGAAGCAGCGTTTCTGGGGCATTCGTTACCCTATCCGGCAGCTCCTTGGTCTCTGACAATCAGAGAAGCAGTGTTTCTGGGTCATTCGTTACCCTATACGGCAGTTCCTTGGTCTCTGACGATCAGAGAAGCAGCGTTTCTGGGGCATTCGTTACCCTATCCGGCAGCTCCTTGGTCTCTGACAATAAGAGAAGCAGTGTTTCTGGGTCATTCGTTACCCTATACGGCAGCTCCTTGGTCTCTGACGATCAGAGAAGAAGCGTTTCAATTTCTTGCGGCTCACAAATGCTTATGAATAAAGACGTCATTGATATTCAAATGGGAAATTGAGGCCATTATTTCGGGTTATTATGTCACAAAAAATTATATGCTTTATACGAATATGTGAATTGAGTAGTTCGTTAGGCAGCCTAACCTCTTGCAGAGACTTGGGTTAATATTAGTTTTTCATTGTTTTATTTGTATAAATTAAACTAATTGATATTATATTATCATCTTCACCAGTCTCCTTGTCCCCAGGTTGAGTTTGTCTGGTACGGTTTGACTACACAATTTAAACTTGGTAGTCATGACGTTTATTAATAGTAAGGTCCGAATTAGTAGAAATGCCATTACTTCAATGGAAAATGTCATCAAAGAATAATATGAGTTGATTTATCTTCGGAAACAGCTTGTGATCATGAGTTTTAGGACGACTTATCCCTCCCAACTGTCGTTGTCTCGTTGTGGTGGGAGTCATCAAATTGGGCTGGTGAATTCACCCCCCTCAAATGTTGGCGGTAGGTAGGTGCTCGTTGGGGGTCGAAGTACGACGAATGAGAGTGAAATTCTATTTGCTTCGGGATAAATATCAAATTTGTAGCAAAAGTATACAACGATCTGCCATCTTTTCTAAGGCCCAATTAGCATAAGGTATCCAACCGGTCGCACATTCCATACTTCCCTTTTCGGCACCAGTTTATTAAAAAAAAAACTTTGAACATAAAAAAGACACGTTTCAACTTCTGGCTACGACGACCAATATGATCTCCCACTGAAAATTAGAAATTTCAATCAATTGCTAACAGCTGCGGAAGCAAGTTTGTTTAAATATCTTACACTATCGTTGTAATTTTCCCTATTTAATGAAGCTCAACTATGTTTTAGAATATTCGCTGTGTTATTTAATACGGAAAGAATATGATAAATAATTATGTCTCATCCCTGTCATTTCCTTTTCGTTTAAACAACTCACCTGCGCTTATAAGAAACAGTCATACCCTGCTGTCTTTGGGGAGACAATTCGCCATTATTGCTGAGCGCAGAAGAAGGGTCATCAAATTCTTGTCAGTGTTATCGTGAAAGAAGTACTGATTATGACACTAAGGCCCCGTAGTCTTGGCAGCCGTGCAGTCATCTAAGCACAGTCCTCTCATATTTGATCGGTCGCTGTATGGAACGTGATTGGAGACAGAATTCTATGGGAATACTCGCGCTCGTTAACTGTTAAATAAATTTTGTGATATAAGGAGTACATGATTTGTTATATGCACAGCTTCAAATTGGAAATCAGCAAACCAGTCATGTATATTTTACTATATTTATTATTCAAAGCAGTTAACTATCGTTCCTTTGTACACAGAAAAAACGAGTTCTTTAAATATAAGAATGGGTTATTACTATCAAATAGCATTCCTCTTTAATTTTGGCCCTAATATCAATGTTACTTGAAACTGATCACTTGATGTCATTTGTTTCATAGAAAAACTTCTTTAAAACGAAGAACGAGTCACTTGGATGAACCTCAAGTAATGCAGCCCTCATCGTTGTGTAGTACGATCGTCAGCCCTCCTTGTTGTGTAGTTCAATCGTCATTCCTCATCATTGTGTAGTACGATCGTCCGTCCTCATCAATGTGTTGCATGGTCGTCAGCCCTCATCGTTGTGTAGTACGATCGTCAGCCCTCCTCATTGTGTAGTACGGTCGTCAGTCCTCATCATTGTGTTGCATGGTCGTCAGCCCTCATCATTGTGTAGTACGATCGTCTGTCCTCATCATTGTGTTGCATGTTCGTCTGCCCTCATCATTGTGTAGTACTATAGTTATCACATGTCATTGTTTAGTATGATTGTCAGCCTTCATTGTTGTGTAGTATGATTGTCAGCCTTCATCGTTGTGTAGTACGATCGTCAGCCCTCCTCATTGTGTAGTACGGTCGTCAGTCCTCATCATTGTGTTGCATGGTCGTCAGCCCTCATCATTGTGTCGTACTGTAGTTATCCCATTTCATTGTTTAGTATGATCGTCAGCCCTCATTGTTGTATAGTACGATCGTCAGCCCTCATCATTGTGTTGTATGGTCATCAGCCCTCATCATTGTGTTGTATGGTCATCAGCCCCCATCATTGTGTTGCATGATCGTCAGCCCTCGTCGTTGTGTAGTACGAGCGTCAGCCCTCATCATTGTGTAGTATGGTCCCCATCCCTCATCAGTGTGTGGCATGATCGTCAGCCCTCATCATTACGAGCGTGGTTATCGACCAGCATTATGGGGTGGAGTCTGTTTCACCCTTCAGCATGCAAGAGTGTGTCCATCACTCCTCAGCAATGGGGAACGCAGCTATTACGCCTCATCAATGGGAATGATGGTCATTACCCTTTATAATATCTGAATATGATTGTCACTTATGATCATTGGGTTGTATTGTCGTCAATGTCATCGTAGATGGTATGGCCGTTTTCCTATAATTGAACTCCTACAATATACAGAATACATCTCTGTACTGAAAATTACCGAGCTAATGCCCATTTTGTCTTGGAACAGAAGCCAAGTTCACCCCACGCGATTTTCATACCAAACTCCCTTCCTGGGGAAAATGATTGACGCAATGACGACATGATCTTTAAATGAAACAAAAATACGTCTATTTCAGTGTGGTCACCAAAATACATATTATCCTGAGGGTAGGAGATGACCGTGTCGGGTGTGTTTGACCGTTATGTTGAACAGAATGAACAGAAAGGCATCAGTGGAGAGCAAAGAATGTTTTAACAGATCAGCAGAAAACGCTTAGTGCTTTTTAACTCATTTCCTTCTCACCCAAAAAGTAAGCTTTCGCAATATAGCAATATATATTTTTAGAGAGGTTCAACAAATGTGGCACACTCGCATATTATGCCCGTATCCTTATAGTCATAATCACATGCACTAATCGAGCAGCGGCAGCAAATATAATAAACTCTTCGTCTTGCGACCACGACTAGTTTGGCAGTCATTAAAGGTCCTGAGTAGAGCTGAGTTAAAATTAAATTGTTTAAATTGGAACCTGAGCACCAGATAGCATAGAACGAACATTAATTGTAGGTTGAATCCCGTGGATATGTTCTAGTTTAGCATGTGTTGGTACCTTCTGATTATGAACGTCCGCATCAAAAAACAGTCACCAGTTTTTTTTACTCGTGATCCCCTTTCTAATATTTCATGATTTTTTGTTGACTAAACTTTTTTGTTATTCCCCAGTCATTTTCTTCTGCTCTTGAATCGTTTGAACGTAATCGACAGTTCGGAACCTATTAAAAGTTTTATTTCTGCGCAGTAAAATTGTGCATTTTAGAGTGCTTCATTGCAAAGGTTAGACCTCCATAGAGTTTTTTTCGTTTGATTTCAGACTTTCCTGACTTGGTATAAAACTCGATTACTTTTACTGTAATGGCCGCAAGAGAATAATATCAGTTGATTGCTCTTTGACAACAACTTTAAAAACATGAGCTTGGAGAGCAACCGATCGCTTCCTGCTCATGTTTTCTCACCTTCTGTTGAGAATCGTGCGATGGGCTGGTGAGGTCGACCCCTCCTGTTTCAGGTTTTGAGCAGTTTTTCTCATCTCGGGATCACGGGACGAAATCGCCTGTCATCCCGGCGTCCAGGGAAATTCAGGGCTATTATAGTTGATAACAGAATATAATGTAACAGAAATTCGAGCATAGAGTATAAGAAGTGAGTGCTTCGTATTGATAATTGTAGCCTTGCGTCAAAAAAATATATAAACCTCGAAATTTTGTAATATTTCAAAATAAATTGCAAATAATCTGTGTACATCAAAATATAATACTAATAAATAAATCCGACCGTAGTCAATTTTGAACCAATTGTTTTTGTAAAAGGACAAGCCAGAGAGTTTTTCTGAACGAAATTTCAGCTGTGGGAAATTTGATTTCTTTTATTCATTCTGAAACGTTGTCTGTTTAATGCCTTAAACATTCCATGTTAAGATAAATGAAATTACACGTGGGAACAGCTCAGTATGTTTTTTCTGTAATGGACTTATCCTAAACGAATTTTCTTTCGCAGCGAAACATTTGAAATATAACATCTATTTGAAGGAGATGGAATTTACTGTAAAATATTTGCCGAATCATTCCAGCTGAAACTAAGGTTGCTTTGGACGATTTCTTACGAAGTGTAAATTTGCCTGGACATGCGCTTTTAAAGATACACGGAGAGAAACTGTAAGGGGATTGTCGCCTCAGCAGCGAGTATATTATAACTCTTCGAGTACATTGCGTTGGCAAATGCACAGAGCAGCGTCTGCATTTGCCCGCATACCCGCTGTTTGCCAGCAACGTCAGCACATCTCATGAGACCGTGGCGAGTAGATAGCATATAGCTAAAAAAGTAAAATCTCTACGGATTTTTGTTTCACGTGTAGGCGTTCCCTTTCACTGAAAACGCAAATGGAGGCGTCCCCTTTCGTTGACGACGCAAATGGAGGCGTCCCCTAAAGCTGAAATGTGCCCTGATGACGTGCAGGAGCAAATTTTGACTGATTATAATTACGTGTAGAATATATTGGTTTTAATAGTATCTATTAGTTCATGAATTTATCGTATGAATTAATATTAGAGTTGATTGAATTAGCGTATCCTCAAGAAATTTTAGCCTGGAACATAGCAGGTTTCAGGCTAAAACCGTCGTAGGCACCGCTGTTATTTCAATGGGTATGTATTGCACGATCTATAGGTTGTTTAGAGTATTATAGCGTAGTGATAGGGTTTCAACTGGCTGATGCTTTCATTGCTCAATCATTATCTAATTTAGGTCTGGTGACCTGTAATGTATTTATATGAATGCAGTACTATGTAGGTTCTTTGTTATTACAGAGCAAAAAACATATTATTAGATTAAATCTAAGCGCTCTTTTCCTATTGTATGTATATATTTTCCCAATTACGTCAGTACACATCGTTATTTCTGATACAAATAGAAGGCAGTGCATTTAAACGTTCACGCATTAACAATCCATATGCCTGTGGACAAAGAAACATATATGTTCAAGTGGATTTTTATTTATTTATTAAATGGTTACAACATATAGGAGCATTTACATCAACACATTGGGAACATTTACATCAACATCTTACAAAAATTTACATCAACATCTTAGGAACATTTACATTTTAGGAACATTTACTGAATAAAATCTGAAGACGTGGATGTACTTTCATCATTCACGCGAGCGTACGGGCCACAGATGGCCTCGCCAGGCTTACGTCTCTTCCAAGTTAAATCCATGTTTACATCGACATTATTATCCACGACACATCGCTTCCTCTTTTTAGTGATGATTGGTTCAACTTCAATGGATTTTTTGGGAATGTCTGGATGGCGATTGGCTTGAGTTGTGCATGCATCATCATAGTAGCGCTTATTTTCAAACTTACTGAGGCAGAATTTAATAGTGCGTACAGTTTGAAGCTGGCATGCTTGTGCGCAAATGTTGTGTATTTTTTTTCAAAGTGTGTGTATGTTTCTGGTTATGGATGTCTCTATTTTGTTCATGTCTGATTTTGACTTGTGTTTGGTAATTGACACCTTTTACAGCTGATTTTGTGACGTGGGACTCAAGCAATCTACTGGAACACTTTGGTTAGAGGCAAATGATTTCAATCAGGGAGTCGTTGGGCTGTTTCCCTTTTCAGTAGTCCCAGCTGTTTTTTCTTTGTTTCACCATACAAGGGATGGTTTTTGGGGTAGTTGGAGAAGTCCATGTATTCGGCCAAGAGAGGTTGCCGCATTTCCGTTTCAATATCGGCTATACACTTGAACTGGAGCAGTACCGAGTCTGTGTCCGAGTAGATGAACGAGACGTTGTCACCACAACGTGGTTTAAGAGTGGCATAAAGAAGCTACAGACTTTTGCTTCAGCTTTTTCAAGCACGTAGAACCCAACTTGAAGTGGGTGAACTATTCGAACATTTTTCTACAATAGGACACTTTCATCGCAGGCAGTGAGGGCAGAAGTCAAATGACAGTATCACGGTTCCACTGCATCGCTTAATCAGCAGTAGTAGAACTTCATCAATCACTGTCATTGACTCAGACGTTATCTCGAGAACCCCTCCACTCGACACCGCCCTCTAATCGCGATATTTCATCTCTACACGTCAGTTTAGGGCACCATTAATCGCTATCCGGACATATTCTATTTGAGATTTAGTCCGCTTTTTTTTGGAGCTGATGAGATGTATATGTATATGTCTACGATACCTTAGGTAACTGAGTGCAGTTTCAGTTGCATGGAATTTATCGCATTTCCTATGCAACACAGGAGGCGTTGAATTGCAAATCATTGCTAGTCATGTTGCATAATTGCAATTTCATTGCTAGGTTATCGAGTTAAAACTTGAATATTGCAAACAAACATTTATAAAATATATTTTATCGATAATAGATTTATAACACATATTTATTAGGGAATTATGTGGGTTTATCATTTATACGAGAACATAACTATTCACTCCGAAAACCAACGTGAGCAAGAGTACGAAACATAATTAATGACTTCGACTACTCCTCTGGTCTTATCTTGATTGACGGTATCAGAGGCACTCTGCGGCCTCTTTTTCGGTGATGAGCGATATTTCTCGGCTGAAGGTGTAGGATCATCATATTGGTGTAGGATTTATCATCAAGGTGTTTTTTTTCCTCTGGTCAATTGGGTTCTAGACTGCTGCCCTTAGTACACATTTTAGATAGATAGATACCCTTGAGAGTATTGTATGCATCACTTCAATACCTACCCTTGTAACCAAAAGTTTGTAATTCGATTTCAGCGAACTTTTTCTCCACGCTATTTTCTTAATTATAATTACGTGTTAATGACATTGAATCTTTTCAGGCTTTTTCTTGCTGGCGCCGACATTCCCATTCACTATATTTTCGCAGATATCCGAAATATACATAATTCTCCTGTCCCTCAAACGTTTGGGACATGATTTTCTTTCTTCATGTTTCATTCCCAACATTTTAGTAACAAAGTCAGACATACATTTGATTTTCCTATACCATTTTACACTTCTTAAACATGATACCGTTTTATTATCCCATTTGATAATACGATTCCTTTCAATCTTATCAGGTTTTTCTTCCATGACATCTCCCCGGTATCACTGTCACACGTTTCAATAAAACTGCAACTAGTTAAAAATGTCACCTAAAGTATCCAATGTTTTATCCATATTTTCATTATTTTCCATATTGTCTAAGGTTTGGGTGTTAGTAGCTATAAGGGATACAAGAACCGCTTTCTAGAGTCATTTTGGTGAGCAGGGTAGGCCGCGATGCATGCACCTTGACTCACCGAGCGCAGAAAACGGGGAGCGGGGGGCGGAGGGTACCGGAACTGGTTTGGTGCCCGAGTCAGCTAACAGGCGGGGGGAGGGGGGGGGGACGGAAGAGGAGACGGAAGGGGAATGGCGGGATGGAAGCAGGCTTGCGGCCTTGATTGGCAAGGCTTATGTTATGAACCTTTTAATTTGTACTGTATTTTGATGTAGCTATATAGTATTTAAATATAAGTTTTTCCTTCTTTAGATGGTTGTAGTGGAGTATAATTGGTCACTAACTGTTGCTCGTTATATATATTTATCCGATTATGGTATGAATAGTGTTATAGCAAGTTTTCTGGAGGGGGGGATTGGTGCGGGGGAGAAACCCCCCTAGGTAGAAAGCCGGGTGCGCTCCTGGAAAATTATGTGAATTTGCTCATGCCTGTTCCTTGTTTTATAAATTTGTTTCCGTGGCACGTTTGCTACGTTGTGAGTGTATATATCGGTTTATATTTATGACTGGTTTATTGTTTCAATATATTTTTTTCTGTGGAGATATATGTCGGTATTCTTATCTAGTTGCGGTATATATGACTCATTCGAAGCTTGATTGGTGGGTTCGTAGCGGTGGGGGCTCGGGATATTTATGTATGCTTTGTTCATTAATCACTATATATTCTTTTATAGGATTAGTGTGGTAGGCAAGTCTTATAACTCAATTTGAAGCCTTAGTGTGCGAACGGCCCTGTTTGTACCAGCCTGAAGGTAGGATTACAAGCAAGGTTCTGTGTTTCCCATCTATTCATTTCATATGTATATAATATCTATAGAAATAGTATGGATTATTTGTCTGATTATTGGCGAGTTTAGGTATGTATTTTGGGATGATGCAGCACCTACGGTCGAGAACCTATCTATCCCATATTGCATCACCCAGTTTTGAAACAGTTATATCAGTGTTCCAGTGAAAGTTAAAATATTATGTTATGTATACTTAGTAATGATCGATTGATTTAAGTTGTTGGGTTCGTAGCGGTGGGGGCTTGGGATATTTTTGTATGTTTTGTTCATTAATCACTATATATTTTTTTATAGGATTAGTGTGGTAGGCATGTCTTATAACTCAATTTGCCGCCTCAATGTGCGAACGGCCTTGTTTGTACCAGCCTGAAGGTAATATTACAGGCAAGGTTCTGTGTTTCCCATTTATTTATTTCATATGTATATAATATCTATAGAACTAGTAAGGATTATTTGTCTGATTATTGGCGAGTTTAGGTATGTATTGTGGGATGATGCAGCACCTACGGTCGAGAACCTATCTACCCCATATTGCATTACCCAGTTTTGAAACAGTTATATCAGTGTTCCAGTGAAAGTTGAAATATTATGTTATGTATACTTAGTACATAACAGTAGCTGTGGCCGAGTGGTTAGCGTATCCGACTGCAGTGTCAGCCACTGGTGCTGCATGTCGCGAGTTCGAGCCTCGGCAGGGACACGGCGGTCTTGTGGCGGGGAGATTTGGCGCCTCCCCCCTCTGTGTCTGCCTAGCTTAGTCACCCCCCTAACTAGGGGGAAACGGCTGTATGTCTATACATACATACATACTTAGTAATGATCGATTGATTTAAGTTGCATTTGCGCTGTTTTTGGAATTTCGATCAGTTAACTCATACAGTTTAGGCATTTTAGGGTATTTTAGGCTTGACGCATCCATGTAGCAAGCTATTTCAGGCATAATTGCTAGGTTATTGCATTATTGTGGATTTTTTTATATGTATATATGAAATTCTGTTACGATTAAGCCGTGGTTACTTCAGTTAAAGAGATGTTAATTTATCCCTGTTTTGGATAGAAGTTGAGGCTAATTTCATTAGATTTTGTATGTACTATACCGTATTTACTTTAGGTTTCAGTTGGGTCGCTCGTATGTCTTGGTATCTTATACACATTTCGTGTTTGTTTGGTTAAATGATAGTTCATTCTCATTCATCACGTGTTTAATGTATGTTTTGGATATGCTAGAGGATTAATCTTCTTGCTTTGTTATAACTCATGAGTTTTAGTATAGGTATTTCTGTTTTGTAGGTTCTCTGTTGTATTTCCATCTTCAATGCAATCTGTTGGTTATTTGTACAATATCAGAATATATAACGTTTGTATCTACAATATAGAACATTATTTCAGGTCTAATTTAGTTACATTTTGTTCATTTATAGTGATTTATATATATTCTTTTATCCTGATACAATATTTGAGGTGGTTATTCTAGATATAGAACAGACGATTTGTTAAAAATTTGGTCTTGCTGTTAGGGTATTGTATATTTATTGTACGACCATTCTTCAATATTTAGGAGAAGTTAGAGAGACCCCTAGGCAAAAGCTCATTCAATATATGCTTGTTTGTGCAAATGGACCGATTTACTAGGACGGAGTCTCATTGTACAGCAGAGTAGAGAACCTTAATTAGCTATTTTATATATATTCGTGATGTTATGTGTTTATTTTCACGAAAATCATAGGATTGTATGTTTAAGAGGTGTATGTCTGTACTGCATCTTTGGAATTTTTTGTCATTGATCCCTAGCAAATATGTTGTTCAACGTTTAGCTGATAATTTACTGGATGAAGGGGTCTTAGTGTAGAGATGATTTACACTCTTTGGTTGTCATTTTGGAGTTCATCCATGTTCAACGGGATGTATCTTTGTTCGAGGCTGTTCAGAGACGATGGGCTAACAGATGCGAGGTACGTCTGTGGCATCGTATCATGACTGTGTGTTACCTCTAAATTTGTTATATATCAGTGTAGATTGCTGAAAAGTGACCTAGTAAAGCATTATAGAGTTCATTTTTATGACACAGGAGGCTTGGATTTGTACTCCCAGAGGCATAGCATCAGTTAGGTCTAGGAATTTATTATAGATTTGGAAGGTATGATAGTATAAGATAACATTTTTCACATCAACTCAGTGTAAAATGTCAGTTATTTTCGGTATGGCTGTTATGTTAGTATACGATCTTAGTCATGAACCAGATCACGTCGGATATTGGAGTAGGGTTCATCATCTGGGTGCGGTAGGATACACCGTATATAATAGTTAATCGTTGTTGCTTAGGGTAGAGTAGGAAATCTTATATAGCTATTTTTTTTAGATGTTGGTGTTCATTTTGATTTGATATCATAGGAATATATCTGTATTCGATATAAATATGCCTATTTTCGTGGGATGTTGGGTATAAAATACACGTATTTGGATGTAATGCTTCAAAAATTTTGTGAGTTTCCCCTCTCGACATCGGATTTGGGTCCGGTTCCATATTACCTTGGAGAACTATTCTACCGGATTTGTGTTGAGTGTTAGCGTTGAAATTCTTCAATATATGAATGTGCATCTCAATTATGTTATCCAATCGCAGGTCTTTGCTAGATACTTACTCCCGCAAGTCATACTTTTATAAATGTTTGTTGTTCGTTTGCAGTTTAGACACCTAGAAGTTTTTGATTAATTCAGGCTTTTGTAATGAGACTGCGTTCCCATTCAGAATATTTGACTTCTTCGACCATTCACCAGATCCACTTAACATTTTTCCCTGAAGGTCTGTAATGATGGCCATAATGCTAACTCATTCTAACCTAAAATTACCAAGGATTGTATATTTTTTTCCCCGTTTCTTCCTTATGATAGGTATTTTGTTTCTTCATAGATTTAATTTTCATCCTAATCAAATCTATCCACTTGACCCTGTAGTTTTACCAATCTTTAGCAGATTGAATGCCTACATTTATAATTATATTTTTGCACTTCGCTTGTTACAAGTCTGGTAATATCGACCAGTCTCGAGTAATGTTAGGTCATCGCTCGTTTCTGGACATTCGAGTTCAAAACGTTTATGTAAGCTAACCACATACGTCAGTGAGTGTTTCGAATGTTAAACCGTCAGCAAGATTTATGTACGGGTTTACTGTTGGAATATGATTTTTTTGTAGTGTTGGACGTGCTGCTCCTACCATTTTCGTCCATTATATCAGATATTGTATAAATCCACTCTAACACTTTTTCATACAGATCTGCATTGTAAGGTCCGCAATCCACAAGATCTAGGATATAAACCATGTCTAAGGTACATAATTAGCGGAATATATATCAATATACGATAAAATAGATCAAATTTCGATGAATGCAAAAAGGGGTTACCATACAATGACGAATACATTATTACCTAGGCAACTTAACCTATTCTATCCAATAGTTATTTACTTTAATCAATTTTGATGGTTATGAATGTTATTGAAATGTATGAATCTCTCCACTAGGGCTGTATATTCATCAAATCAAAACCAGTTGAATACATTTTCTCCAATTTGATCCAGCAAAAAACCTTCTGCAGATGTTTGGATTTCAGAATTTATCGATAGCTCTGTTACATGTTCGGATGAGACTCAGCAGGTAGGATCCAAGAGAACTAATGCACATCAATTTGTTACATTTTTAATGTTGGTCAGTTATACGCGATGTTAGGTTCAAAGATCTAGTCATTCTAACCAACTTAACCAATAATTATATATTTTCATTCAAGTTTGATGGATATGTTTGATATTTAGTCATTATTTTGTGCGATGTACATATCAAATCCCTCCCACACGGCTCCATTTTTCGTAGTTTTTCTTCTAATGTCACACACCAGGTACACACATTCACGCTTTGTACGCATATGCAGGACCGGGTACGGTATAATGACGTTGTATACAGGGATAGTTACCGATACAATGTAGACACACATACACACACACACACATTTTGATTGCATATACAGGATCGGTTAACATATGAGGCACTTTACCCCTGATATATGTTTTTTTCTTTAGCACAAAATCCCTTGTTATTGTTACAAGATATTTATTAAGGACCACCTTCACATCATGATAGGTGAAAAGAACTTGGCATCTTAACCTATCCTATCCTTTTCTATCCCGGAATTATATAGTATCGATCGAGTTTTCGTGCATAAATTTGTTACTTTTTTTATCGATTTATGATATATTCATTTTCATCCTCTCCACTTGGCTCTACATTTTGATCTAGCCTATTCACACCCATCAGAACCTAACATAACTTAACTTTATGTATGGTGTTCAGTCATCGCTAGCTATATACATATGAAGCCCTCCAAACGACTCTAGATAACACTTTACATATATGCTATTTATTTTGTTGTCACTCTCATCCCATATAAGTTAGCAGAGAGGACCCATTTTCAATCTTAGATGGTTTGAATGTTACGGGTAATTCATATTATCTTTGATTTTGACACAATTCTACGTCACTTTAATATATTATTCACACCCATCATAACCTGACCTGACCTTACGTACGGTATTCAGTCATTGATGTATACATATGAACCCCTCCAGACAACTCTAAATATCACTCTAACATACATGTTATTTATTTCGTTGTCACTCTCGAGGAATATATGTTAACAGAGAATCCCCCCATTTTCAAACTTGGATGGATTGAATGCTACAAGTATTTCAAATTTGTATTCAGTTTCATACAAACGGACACATAGTCTCACACCATGTTTTT
>SDVV010019118.1:0-13599 GCA_016164225.1 Gammarus roeselii | reverse complement strand
GATCAATTGGTAGCCCTTACCAGTGTAGGTATTTTCTCAAATCGAATCTTTCTTAAAATGTGTCCATATAGTCTAAAATGCTAAAAAACTCTTCACGATAAGAAAAATTCAATCACATGAATTTCAATCCACGAAACTTATTCAGAAAACATATTTTTAACTTGAGTATGAGGAAACAAGCCAGTTCACGTGTTTTAAGCCGCAGCCTTGCTTCTTCCGCGAACGCACTAGTTCCTTATGTACTATTTTTATTTTTATGTCTGGTAATCACGTTCCTGTGCTCAGATCCCCCCCGTCTTCAATCATCGTTATTCCCCCCCTCCCGGTAGCCACACCTTCTGTCTGCGGGGAATCACCCCAAATGCAGCGTTCCAGTTCACTACGGCAGGTTCAGGCGGGAAGCTTGGTTGATCCGCTTCACTGCGCATCCTTTGTCTCGAGACCGTGGCTGTTTTGAGGTTGAGATACGAGAGGGCCAGCACTGGAATCGCTGGATAAGTAAGGGGAGTTGATACGAGTGAGCCAGCACTGGGACCGCTTCATAAAGAAGAGGAGGTGATACGAGTGGGCCAGCACTGGGATCATTGGATAAGGAAGAGAAGGCGATGCGAAAGCGACAGTGAAAGATAGCAGAAAAATGAAGTGGATGTGATACGAGAGGACCAGTGCAAGGATCGTATGATAATAAGAAGGAGGTGATACAAGAGGACCAGTGCAAGGATCGTATGATAATAAGAAGAAGGTGATACGAGAGGTCCAGTGCAAGGATCGTATGATAATAAGAAGGGTGTGATACGAGAGGACCAGTGCAAGGATCGTATGATAAAAAGAAGGAGGTAATACGAGAGGACCAGTGCAAAGATCGTATGAAAATTAGAAGGAGGTGATACGACAGGACCAGTGCAAGGATCGTCTGATAATAAGAAGGATGTGATACGACAGGACAAGTGCAAGGATCGTATGATAATAATAAGAAGGTGATACGACAGGGCCAGGGCATGAATCATAGGACAATGAACAAGAGGTGATACGACAGGGCCAGTGCAAGGATCCCAGGACAATGAAGACTTGAGGATTCTTAGGAATCAGAGCTGGTCTGTGATTCTCCATAACTAAAATGGCCTATAATCCGGATGTTTTTTAATTAGAATTATCCGAAGTTTTTTCATCTGATGTCCAAGCATGTATATTGAAAACAAGAGTAATAAAATATAAGAAACATTAACAAGGGAAGTATGACAGACACTTTAGAAGTTATCCCAATTCATTTCTGAAACTTTCCTCATCAAACTGGATTGCTTGGCATTCATTTTAATCTAATGACCTAACTTTTGAACTCGAAATAAATCTGCATCGTCGGTATGCAAGTCAAACATTGTAATGATAGTACCGTACAAGCATCTAACTCTTCGTCGAATTACTTCGTCGAAGCAATTAGGCTGTCATTTGGTCAATATTCGACTTAATGTTGATTTATTTTCTGGCAATTTTAACGTCATTTATTGCACTGTATGCGCTCTGAATCTCCCAAAAATATGTCAGAATATAACAAAAAAACATGCAAATAATTTAAACCTTTTTCGCAGCAATATTAGATAATAATATGCAGATCAAAAGATAAATACTGTATTCAATACAATATTCCCCATTTATGTTTAATAATTAAAAATTGTCATAATTAACTTGTGAAAAGTAAAATTTTCTTCGCTCACCCCTTTAATTAAGTGCGTCGGAGAAGACGCTTCGGAACAACCAATCAGCTCGTAACATTCTCTCAGAGACTATTGGTCTCTTCTTGAGGGCAGCTGCTTGATTCTCTTGGATACTATTGGTCTCTTCCTGAGGGCAGCTGCTTGATTCTCTTGGAGACTATTGGTCTCTTCCTGAGGGCAGCTGCTTTATTCCCTTGGAGACTATTGGTCTCTTCCTGAGGGCAGCTGCTTGATTCTCTTGGAGACTACTGGTCTCTTCCTGGGGGCAGCTGCTTGATTCTCTTGGAGACTATTGGTCTCTTCCTGGGGGCAGCTGCTTGATTCTCTTGAATAATTGCGAGAAGTTATGATAAGCGATGCTTAATTGGAATGATGTTCAGTTTGAGACAACGTTGTTTAGAGTAGATAGTATACTCAGAGTGGATCAGTATACTCAGAGTGGATCAGTATACTCAGAGTGGATCAGTATACTCAGAGTGGATCAGTATACTCAGAGTGGATCAGTATACTCAGAGTGGATCAGGATACTCAGAGTGAATCAGTATACTTGGAGTGGATTAGTATACTCAGAGTGGATCAGTATACTCAGAGTAGATCAGTATACTCAGAGTGGATCAGTATACTCAGATTGGATCAGTATACTCAGAGTGGATCAGTATACTCAGAGTGGATCAGTATACTCAGAGTGGATCAGTATACTCAGAGTGGATCAGTATACCCAGAGTGGATGAACAGTCATATAGTTGTTAAATGGAATATTAAACATGCTTAGGATAGCAAATAATAAGTTCAAATTTATAACTAACAATCGTCCCAACTACATGGACGATAACAAATGAGACACATCAACAATCGATCCAACGAATGATTGATAGCAAATAAGCCACAACAACAATCGATCCAACGAATGATTGATAGCAAATAAGCCACATCAACAATCGATCCAACGAATGACTGATAGCAAATAAGCCACATCAACAATCGATCCCCAACGAATGATTGATAGCAAATAAGTCACAACAACAATCGATCCAACGAATGATTGATAGCAAATAAGTCACAACAACAATCGATCCAACGAATGATTGATAGCAAATAAGCCACATTAACAATCGATCCCCAACGAATTAGCGATAGCAAATAAGCCACAGCATACGTTCAATCCATAAGTCTCAGCACCGAGCAACAAAAATGTTGCTAGAACTAAGAAACGAGACAACCGCAACGAATCGACGAACCTGAACCATAACTTTTTTCCGATCAAGATACCAACAATTTGGAACCGCTTACCACATGATGTGGTTAACAGGAATAACGTAAACACCTTTTAAAACCGTCTCGACAAACACTCGGGACTGATCCATCCCCTTACTACGAAGACGTGACGTAAAGACTACTGCCACTGAAGGTGGCAACAACCTCCGTTGTAGCCTTCAGCCTCCGGCAGCCCACGAACGATGGGCACATCATCTAGGCTGGGCTAGCTGTAGAGCAAATATAATTTTGGAGTACAGCTAGGATGGAATCATTGGCTCGTCCCAGGCCTACTATCAAATGATCTAAAGGTTCGAGACCAAGAATCAACCACTATAAAAGTCCACGACATAATTTGTATTCAGCAGATAACTTAGCCGGAAACAAAATCAACTTCACTGAGAACGATTGTTTGTTCAACTTATAAGGAGGTGGATGAGTTCAGTTACTGTTACTGTTCAGTTACTGTTACTGTTCAGTTACTGTTACTGTTCAGTTACTGTTACTGTTCAGTTACTGTTACTGTTCAGTTACTGTTACTGTTCAGTTACTGTTACTGTTCAGTTACTGTTACTGTTCAGTTAGTGTTACTGTTCAGTTACTGTTACTGTTCAGTTACTGTTACTGTTCAGTTACTGTTCAGTTACTGTTACTGTTCAGTTACTGTTACTATTCAGTTATTGATACTGTTCAGTTACTGTTACTGTTTAGTTACTGTTGCTGTTCAGTTACTGTTACTGTTCAGATACTGTTCAGTTACTGTTACTGTTCAGTTACTGTTACTGTTCAGTGACTGTTACTGTTCAGTTACTGTTACTGTTCAGTTACTGTTACTGTTCAGTTACTGTTACTGTTCAGTTACTGTTACTGTTGAGTTACTGTTACTGTTGAGTTACTGTTACTGTTGAGTTACTGTTACTGTTCAGTTACTGTCACTGTTCAGTTACTGTTACTGTTCAGTTACTGTTACTGTTTAGTTACTTTTTCTGTTCAGTTACTGTTTTTTGATGTTTATCGCTCGTATAGTGAACATGGAATTGAACAAGTGACCACACAAATGAAAAGCTTCCCTTGTTCGCGAGCGTAGTGCCTTCTCCGCGTCTCGTCACCATTACATTCTCGAGAGCATCTCGAGAATGTCATCATTGCGGTTTAGGTTACTCGACAGGGAAATATGCTATCCGAGATTTCGAGGTGAGCGATGCAAATGCAAATGCAAACATTTGCATAGGCTTTCGTTGACTCGGCACCTAGCTTGGTTAGGGTTGGTGGTTGGAGCTAACGATGATAGCCTTTTGTTGATGCGGCGCCTGGCCTGGTTAGGGTTGGTGGTTGGAGCTAACGATGATAGGCTTTCGTTGACGCGGCGCCTGGCCTGGTTAGGGTTGGTGGTTGGAGCTAACGATGATAGCCTTTTGTTGACGCGGCACCTGGCTTGGTTTGGGTTGGTGGTTGGAGCTAACGATGATAGGCTTTCATTGACGTGGTGCCTGGCTTGGTTAGGGTTGGTTGTTGAAGATAATGTTGATAGGCTTACGTTACGTGGCGCCTGGCTTGGTTAGGGTTGGTGGTTGAAGCCAACGATGATAGGCTTTCATTGACGTGGTGCCTGGCTTGGTTAGGGTTGGTGGTTGGAACTAACGATGATATCAAAAGAGAATTGTTCATGTAAGCGCCCTAACCTGGTGTGGGGTTGTCTGTAATTAACTTTAAATTTCCCGTCTCAGGCTGTCTTTATTCAACGAATTGTTTGTCAGTAACGAGACATAACATTTTGGCAACTTCATTTGAAATAAAATGTGTGTTCATCTCCATGTACCTTAGGCCATCTGGGAGGTTCAAGAGGGGCTCGCCTGTAAGGTTCAAAAAGAAATGTGAATTGAGTACTTCAATAAGAGATTCGAATTTACCCTTGAATTTCTGCTCTATATGAAGATAATGACGTCTCATTTTATCGTTACATAATCATCGCCTCTCGTCGGCACTGCTCCAGTGCTTTTATGAAGTAAAACTCCTCGAACAGTCATCTTGTTTGGACATCATCATCGTCTAAAAGTGAAAAAACACTTACAAAACAATTTAAGCTGAGTATTAGGTCCATAGTCATTACTCACTAGAAGAAAAGAAGGTTCCTCGTGCAAGGGATTTGTTTTTGATCAAACCACGCAAATAGGATTACGGCAATGCTTTTCAACGCTGTGTTGGCGGTCAAATGAAAACTCAGTGGTTCTATCGGGTAGCTGGTCGTATAAAAGCACAATGGTCCTCGTCGGATAGCTGGACTTATAAAAGCCCAATGGTCCTCGTCTGGTAGCTGTTATTATAAAAGCACAATGGTCCTCGTCGGGTAGCTGAACTTATAAAAGCACAATGGTCCTCGTCGGGGAGCTGGTCTTATAAAAACACAATGGTCCTCGTCGGGTAGCTGGTCTTAAAAAAGCACAATGGTCCTCTTCGGGGAGCTGGCCTTATAAAAGCCCACTGGTCCTCGTCTGGTAGCTGGTCTTATGTCAGCAAACTGGTCCTCGTCGGGTGGCTGGTCTTATAAAAGCCCAATGGTCCTAGTCTGATAGCTGGTCTTATGAGCACAATGGTCCTCGTCTGGTAGCTGGTCTTATAAAAGCAAAATGGTCCTCGTCGGGTAGCTGGTCGTTTGAATGCACAATGGTTCTAGTCGGGTAGCTGGTCTTATAAAAACACAATGGTCCTCGTCTGGTAGCTGGTCTTATAAAAGCACAATAGTCTTCGTCTGGTAGCTGGACTTATAAAAGCAAAATGGTCCTCGTCGGGTAGCTGGACTTATAAAAGCACAATGGTCCTCGTCTGGTAGCTGGTCTTCTAAAAGCACAATGGTCCTCGTCTGGTAGCTGGTCAACTAAAAGCACAATGGTCCTCGTCTGGTAGCTGGTCTCATAGAAGCACAATGGTCCTCGTCGGGTAGCTGGACTTATAAAAGCACAATGGTCCTCGTCGGGTTGTTGGTCTTATGAAAGCACAACGGGTTTCCAGCTCGCAGCTGGTCCCAAACTGTGCACCACAACGACCTGCGGCTGGTAGTTGGTCGTAAACAAAATGAAACGGTGTCCTTCTGTCAGCTGATTCTACCCACAGCACAACTTTCCTCGTCTGGCAGATTGTCCTAAACAACGCACGACGGCCTCCAGCTGGCAGAAGCAGACATGTATTGGGCCTACGATGACCAGACCAAACTAACCTATTCATGAACGGCTGTGGAGGCGTACGACAAAAATAACATTAAATCCAATTCCGGGTCATTTATTTCATCAGATCTCACAATCTCTCCGTAACTTCACCTACTCATAGTACAATTTCTCTGCGTTTGCTTACTGAGTTTTCTGTGCATTATAATTTCTGAGTGTTCTTTCTGCATATTATGTTACGTAAATTGAGGTGGTAAATTTTGTATGTATTCTCGTTTCTAAGTATTCCTTCTGTATATTATATTACATACAATGACGTGGTATGCTTCCTGTGTATTATCCTTTTTGAGTGTTCCTCCTGTATATTATATTACATATATCAGTGTGGTATATTTTCAATGTATTATCATTTGTGAGTGTTCATTCTGTTCATTATATTACATGTATCAGCGTGGTATGTTTTTGTGTATCCTAATTTCGGAGTATTCCTTCTGAACATTATATTACAAATATGGTGTAGTATGTTTTCTGTGTTTTATCATTTGTGAGTGTTTCTTTTGGATGTTATATTTCAAATATTTGCATGACATTGACAAACGCCCAAATAAGGAACATATCAAATTCGAAAAGCCTCTGAAAATGAAATTACTTTGATTTATTGGAATGAATGGGCATGAAATAATTTGATAAAATTATAAATTATTTAATTAAATCAATTGAATTACTAAAGGACGCTTGTACATAAATTATGTATTGTAAACAGAGGGTCAATTAGTGTTTCACAAAAGAGAAAGAACAAAACGATTGAGTTGACAATTCCAAATTATAAAGAAATGAAGGCAATAATATGAATTAAATACTGTGCAACAGCTGTTGTAGACTCCTTTGCTTAGTTCTTCTATTTTTTTGTGTAGTTTGGGTTAATGTTCATTGTGAAACCCCTACCGTTCTTGAGCAAGAGAGGCACAATTACCAAGTAAAAAAATACGCTACAAGGTTCACACCAATAAAATTTTACGTAATAATATTAGAGAAAACAATTCCCCGCCAGGGCACCATATTTCGTCCGCCTTGGTAACTTTCAGCGCAACAGGGGCAACTGGTTTAGCTACAAGAAAACAGCAAATAAGGATTATTTTGGGAAGACGAAGCTTTGAAAAGACTTTTTGATCGTTCTACTGAAGGGTTCATGAGGAACATTTTGGAACTGCATGTGTTTCCGATATGTGTGCATTTCCTTTTGTTTATGATACTTCAAAACAACACGCTTTTGATAGGATTTCAAACATGCAGCTGACCTCTTATCCCTTGAATAGAAAAGCGCCTCAGTACATCAGTCTGAGTTGGAAACGAGTGATGGGTGAATGGATGTGCGACATTGACGGGTATGAAAACGGCAGAGTTATTAGGTTTTCCTCTGAGAGTACCCTTGATATTCCCTGTCGGGTATGGAAACGGCAGAGTTCTTAAGTTTTTCTTCGAGAGTACCCTTGATATTCGCTGTCGGGTATGGAAAAAGTAGAGTTCTTAAGTTTTCTTTTGGGAGTACCCTTGATATTCATTGTCGGGTATGAAAACGGCAGAGTTCTTAAGCTTTCTTTTGAGATTACCCTAGATATTCATTGTCAGGTATGGAAACGGCAGAGTTGTTAAGTTTTCTTTTGAGAGTACCCTTGATATCCACTGTCGGGTATGGAAACGGCAGAGTTCTTAAGTTTTCATTTGAGAGTACCCTTGATATTCACTGTCGGGTATGGAAAAAGTAGAGTTCTTAGGTTTTCCTTCCAGAGTACCCTTGATATTCATTGTCGGGTATGGAAAAACTAGAGTTCTTAAGTTTTCCTTTAAGAGTACTCTTGATATTTACTGTCGGGTATGGTAACGGCAGAGTTCTTAAGTTTTCCTATGAGAGTACCTTTGATATTCGTTGTCGGGTAAGGAAACAGTAGAGCTCTTAAGTTTCCCTTTGGGAGTACCCTTGTCATTCATTGCTGGGTATGGAAACAGCAGAGTTCTTAAGTTTTGCTTTGAGAGTACCGTTGATATTCACTGTCGGGTATGGAAACAGTAGAGTATTAGGTTTTCCTTTGAGAGTACCCTTGATATTCATTGTCGGGTGTGGAATAAGTAGAGTTCTTAAGTTTTCCTTTCAGAGTACCCTTGATACTTACTGTGAGGTATAGAAACGGTACAGTTCATAAATTTTCCTTTGAGAGTACCACTGCCATAGAAATATATATTGCCATATATTTCTATTTATGAACATGTACCATCTGAAGAAGTGTGCCATCTGTTGGTCACACTGAACATTACATCTCAAAAAGTCGTTTATCTCATTGAAACATTTAAGCGCTTTTCGGTCTCTTTTCTCTACAGATTAGAATCACTCCTCTTCACTCCTCTCATTGTCTCTATTCGTCGATCAAAGTTGGCCAGAATCCGGAGATCCAGTTATGGGGTCGAACCAGCTGTCGGCTTGATAGCGTGGGCAAGAAAGATTCCCACCAGCTGTCATCCTGATGGCGTCGACAAGGAAGGGTTCCCACCATCCGTCGGCTTGATGGCGTCGGCAAGGGGCGTGTGTCGGAGATAGTTTCTGGTTGGAAGCCAAAGCTGTTACGTCACATGTACAGTTGCCACAAGTCACTGGTCAATTTGGTTCACTTGTTAACCTGGTTGTTAATCAAACTGGTGAGGCCGTAATCAGGATCATCAATTTGATACAAAGTGTGATTGGAAATGTAAGCTTCATCTAACCCAGAGCCCATTAGGGAACAAAATTTATGATTGTCCTTCCAATAAACAGCATTTAAAGTATTCCCCTAGTAACTACGCCAAATGAAAATGAATGCCTAAGGATTATTGTTTAGAAACAATTGTCATGGCAACCCGTAGCGACGCTTGTCCTCCACTCGTTTCATGGCTGGCATGCCGTCGAGTTTCGGCTCCATACTGGTATAAAAACAATGAGTTGGGACGAGGAGGGAACGGGGGAGAGGAAAGAAGGACGTCATACGGGACTTTATAGAAGGTTTCGCATTACATTTTCATACTTCGCCTTCTCTAAATGAATACTACGGCATTTCTTTGATGAAACTATAAAGACATTATAAATGTTTCATTAAAAGTATCTACATCAAGAAAGAACTACCTTCTGTATAGATACAAATTTTGTTAGTCAAAATTGACTAATTTTCCAACCGTACCCAATATGAGTTCAGGTAACCGAACTTCTCAAAGCGCGAGCGTCAAGTTTCAAACACCAAAGCTCGCCGTCGCCGAACTTGCTCCCCAAACTTGGGTTCAAATTCAACCAACTTTGATGGCTTGCCCTCAAAAGACTCCGCCAACTAACGAATCCAGACCTTTTTTCTCTCTTTTGCGACTTCCAAGGATAAATCTTTGGGATGGAAAAAGTGGGAAATAAATGTCAAGTTTCTAGTCTCACTAGTTACTTGTTCAAGCGGGAATTTTTCTTTTGCAACGTCTTTCAACAATTGGGAAAAAATCATAGTTTGGAATGTTCTCACAATGAAATTTAAGTGTTATGGATGCCGATTGAATACATCCAAGGAACTAAATACATTTCGAAAACATATATTCTTTCCAGATTCCACGTTTTTATTGAGTGAAGGTAAGAAATTAATCTACTGTATTTATTCGATACGAGTGATTCTGCGCTTAATTAGAGGAAATCAGATGCAAAATGAATAACCGGATACCAGCAAATTTCATACCCTTTGTCACTCATTCATACCCTTTGTCACTCATGCATACCCTTTGTTCACTTTTTCACACCCTTTGTCGCTCATTTATACCTTTTGTCACCCATTCATGCCCTTGTCGTTCATTTATACCATTTGTCACTCATTCATACCCTCTGTCACTCATTCATACCCTTTGTTCACTTTTTCACACCCTTTGTCGCTCATTCATACCTTTTGTCTTTCATTCATACCCTCTGTCACTCATTCATACCCTTTGTCACTCATTCATACCCTTTGTCACTCATTCATACCCTTTGCCACTCATTCATACCCTTTGTCACTCATCCATACCCTTTGTCACTCATTCATACCCTTTGTCACTCATTCAGAACCTATGTCACTCATTCATACCCTTGGTCACTCATTCATACCCTTTTTTACTAATTCAGAACTTTTGTCACTCATTCAGACCCTTTGTGACTCATTCAGACCCTTCGTCACTCATTCATACCCTTGGTCACTCATTCATACCATTTGTTACTCATTCAGACCCTTCGTAACTCATGTATACCCTTTGCCACTCATTTGGGGCAGGAAACCATAACACAGTTTCGTGCTGCTAACTGGAACCAGACAAAGTGCTTTAAAACTAGTTGATCAAAGTTTGTATAAAATCATCGATTGTTCTGGAAAGTTACACACAGCAAATGTCTCCTTATTTGTACAGGAAAATGATTATGTTTTAAAGTCTCAACAACAAAAACATGCGAAAAATCTCTTCACAGGTCATACCTTGAAGGGCCAACCTTAAGTGGCGTCTAATTTAACTAATAACCTCAACTATGTGCTCTAAAAGAGATTATTTTGACATCCCTTAGGTAACGTGTTGCAAATTTTGTTCTATTATCCACTATGTCGATGATGTATCGAAGACGCCCCAAAGCCGTGATACCGAGAACTTTTTTGCTCAGTGCGGGGGTGGATGAGAGTCGTGATGCCGGGAATGGGCTGATTGGAACAGATGCATATCTAGTCAGCATAGGGGGATACAGATCGAGTCAGCATAAGGGGATACAGATCTAGTCAGCATAGGAAGATTCAGAGCAGAAGATGTGTGCATTGCTGCGTTAAAAGTATATTCCATTAATGAGAAAAATGCACGATTGTCGTCCTTCTAAAAAGATTTTTTATTGGAAGTCTAAATGTTGACTTATTTATGTCAATGTTATTGTTTTAATGACTTCTTCTTTTTTAATCCAGTCGTACGCATACTTTAGTTCACATCAGTCAATCTATGCTTTTAATTCTTTTTCAAACTCCTTAATGTATCTAATTTTAATCTGGATACAATGTAAAGAAAATCCATAGCATTAATTCATCATTTTTACGAGCGCTGTTAACTTGTCGTGTCCAGTCATCTGAACATAAATAGCAAAATGTTGGCAACGCATTGATCCAGAAGGGAGGCAATACACTCATCCAGAAAAAGGGTGGCAACGTACTGATCCGGAAAAGTGGCAACGTACTGATTCAGAAGGCTGGCAACGCACTCATCCGGAAGGGTGGCAACGTACTGATCCACAATGGAGGGCAACGCACTGACAGAAGAAGGGTGGCAAAGCACTGATAGAAGAAGGGTGGCAATAGTTGCAAGAAGGAAGGAGAAGCATTGTATATTTGCTTGGAAGCGCTGGAGTTTGCTCTCGTATATTTATCTTCCTAGAACAAAAGACTTCACTTGTTGCAGGGATACGCAGGAGCTGGCTCTCGAATATTCATCTTCAGGAAATGAGGAGCTTCATCAGCTTCATCAGTATGATAGGAAACGCCGAAATGCGGATTCTAATGTTTATCTTCGGAAAATCCGAGGCTTCATTTATTTGCTATGAAGCACTGGAGCGCTCTCTAATAATATATCTTCCGTCTATTTGTTAGAGAGCACTGGAGCGCTCTCTAATAATATATCTTCCATCTATTTGTTAGGGAGCACTGGAGCCCGTTATCTAAAATTTATCTTCTGGGAATAAGACGCTGCATCAATTGTCTATGAAGTGCAAGAGAGCGTTTTTAGAATATTCATTTTCAGATAATGATAAACTTGATTTATGTATTAGAAAGCTTTAGAGTACGCTTTCAAATATTCATCTTCCATGGATGAGAAGTTGTTTCATTTATTTGTTAGGAAGCGAAGAAGTGCTCTCTCGAATATTTATCTCCAGAGAATAAGAAGTGTCATTTATTTGCTAGAAAGCCCTAGAGTGCGCTCTCTAATCTTCTTGATTACATGAGGTGACTATCAGCTCCCCCGAGCAGGCAGTGGAGGAACCATAGCGGTGCCTGCATTATGGTGATGATCTTTGTGGGAGAGCCAGGCCTACTCTGATAATTGCGAATTTGGGAGCGGGCTGGGGGTAGGTTGGCGCACTACGAATTGGGGAGCGGGCTGGGGGTAGGCTGGCTTATTACGAATTGGGGAGCGGGCTGGGGGTAGGCTGGCTTATTAAAAATTGGGGAGCGTGTTGGGGGTGGGCTGGCTTATTACGAATTAGGGAGCGGGCTGGGAGGAGGTTGGCTTATTGCTAACCTTAAAATTAGGGGCGAGCACCTATTGGCACACTGAGCAGTAACCAGGAAGCAGACGTGCTTATTATTATTATTAGGTCAGATAGGAATGGGTAACTGTTTATATACTGATCAATAAAACAAGGAAGCAGACATGCTTATTACTAATCCTATGGATAGGATTAGCTAACTATTTTTGTACTGAACTGTAACCTGGAAGCAGACGTGCTCATTATTAATCTTAGAGATTGGAATGGGTAACTATTTGCCTGCTGAGCAGTAACATAGGAGCAGACGAGATTATTGTTAACCATAGAAATGAAAGTAGGTAGCTATGACCTGGGAGCAGCCGTGATTACTGCTAACCCTGAGCCATGACCTGGGAGCAGCCGTGATTACTGCTTACCCTGAAACATGACCTGGGAGCAGTCATGTTTACTGCTAACCCTGAGACATGACCTGGGAGCAGCCGTGAGTACTGCTAACCTTGAGACATGACCTGGGAGCAGCCGTGATTACTGATACTTTTGAGTCATGACCTAGGAGCAGCCGTGATTACTGCCAACACTGAGACATTACCTGGGAGCAGCCGTGATTACTGCTAACCCTGAGCCATGATCTGGGAGCAGCCGTGACTCCTGCTAACCCTGAGTCATGACATGGGAGCAGCCGTGATTACTTCTAACCCTGAGGTATGGCCTGAGGAGCAGCCGTGATTACTGCTAACCCTGAGCAATGACCTGGGAGCAGCCGTGATTACTACTAACCTTGAGCCAGGACCTGGGAGCAGCCGTGATTACTTCTAACCCTGAGTTATGGCCTGAGGAGCAGCCGTGATTACTGCTAACCCTGAGCAATGACCTGGGAGCAGCCGTGATTACTACTAACCCTGAGCCAGGACCTGGGAGCAGCCGTGATTACTGCTAACCCTGAGGTATGACCTGGGAAGCAGCCGTGAATACTGCTAAACCTGAGTTATGACCTGGGAGCAGCCGTGGCTACTGCTAACCCTGAGCCATGACCTGGGAACAGCCGTGATTACTGCTAACCCTGAGCAATGACCTGGGAGCAGCCGTGATTACTACTAACCCTGAGCCAGGACCTGGGAGCAGCCGTGATTACTGCTAACCCTGAGCAATGACCTGGGAGCAGCCGTGATTACTACTAACCCTGAGCCAGGACCTGGGAGCAGCCGTGATTACT
>SDVV010019117.1:0-13599 GCA_016164225.1 Gammarus roeselii | reverse complement strand
CATATATATATATATAAATTTCAAATTGTTATTGAAATTTAATCCAACATTCGGTAATTTTATCATTGGATTTAATCTGGGTTCTGAAAAATGTAAGGATTCTACAAGAAAAATTACCATGTACATTGTACAAGTCCCCGAATAAATGTTAAATCATTCTGATTCAAGTAATCAGAATAAATGTAGATTGCACTCTCAAAACCACTTCAATATACTCGAGATAAATGAATAGTATCATGGTAACAGTAAGACTATAAATAACACGCCTAAACGACTTACATGAACTAGCTTCAAAAGATATTACTGACTTGATTAACACGCCAGCGCCCTCCGTGGAGGCACGTGTTGAGTGAAGAGTACTCAATAGAACTAATATAAATAGGCTTCTCGGTAAGTAAACTGATTTTGAAATATTTGGGTTTCGAAATATCGGGTAATAATTTTTCTGACGCTACTGAAATTAGGATGTGACAGACAATCCCATGCTCCAATTATGCTTCTATGAACCAAAACCTACCAATGATTCATTGAAGGGGGAATTCCTGGGAAGGTGTGACTGCCTCTGATAGCCGGCACAAGAAAGGGCTACGGAGGCATTTTGTGACAAAACTAAAATCACAGCCATAGTTAAATACTTCCAGACCAACTTCCGACTGGCTTAATAATGTTATTGGCCCACTGTACTAATTTTATGAGTTATTGTACTAACAGAGTTTGAATCGCACGTCTGGCAGGAAAGCGATTTTGTCTATTTATCACTCATGGCATAACTACATTTAGGGAAAGCAGCGAGAGCAAGTTCTTCTTTTCATTACCCGGAACTGCATGGACATTACAGAAGAATCACACCCATGATGTAGAATTGGGCGCTCTGACTGGCATTCAGTTATAGACATGGATGCAAAACAGAATCCCCCAGAAAGGGGTGACGATCTGCAAAATCCCCTTCATACTCCTCATATGCCCTAGACCCGTAACAAAACCTAGCTCATATGCTCTAAAACGTCTAGCCAGGACCTCGTAACACACACTATGACTTAGGAGCCTTGTCCGAGATTAGTGTGGGCCCTAAGACCCGATAACTTTCACTGGTTTAACTGGACGAATTATAAATGCCGATTCATCTCACATCACGAAGGTCCAGTTTCTCAGCGAAAAGTCCAGGGAGGAAAAACATATCTCTATCAAATCTCAACCATTCGTAACCACTCTTCAATCACGCCTATTTGTTGCAAGTCTGCCATCCAAATACGCTAACTTTGGTCTTTCTTCTCTCCCCCTCCCCAGGATTCATCCCCCGTTTCACCAACTTCCCAACAATCATCGTCACCATGTGTTTGAACCACCTCAAAACACGTGAACCTACTCTGTTTCCTAGCTTCCTCACCAGCCCAGTTCTGATCCGAACAATGTCATTAACGATCATATCCCATAGCGTCACTCCGGCCATGGCTCTGACACATTTCAACTCGAAAACATTCGAACTTCTTCTCTCTTCCACTCTCACCATCCACGTCTCAACCCGGTAGAGTACATTTGTGACAACTACCCCTCATTTTTCTATACAAAGTAACGTACACCTCATTACACCGTTCAGTAAACCTAACACTATGAACCCTTCCTTCACTGTACATTCACCTCAGCTGCCACTAGTCCAGTCTTCTTTAAAAGAGCACCCTTGTACTCATAACATTCTCTTTATTTACTTACAACATCTCCATATTGGTGGACCCTGATTCCGTGATATCGTCATTCCTCGAAAATATTATAAGTTTGACTTTACCCACATTAACTCGCAGCTCCCTCCTCTCACCCACTCTGATAAACTCCAACACAAGCCTTCACAACTCCTAATCTGCCACCAGTGGCATCATTCGCAAAGCATTACTGACAGAACTGCCTTCTTCCCCCATTTCCTCATTTCTAACCACACCGTCTCTTTCTAACCACCCCGTCTGTAGATATTGTACAGGCAATAGGACATCTCTCAACCTTGCGAGAGTCCCGCTTACTCTAGGAACCACACTCCACTCGCCACACCCTCAACAACGCCTCTTGCTCGCCCCAGAACACATCCTTTCACCGCGCAAGGTATTTCTCACAAGCTTCTCTCACAACACAAATCTGATTTAGATACCCTTTCCTCTCCTAAAGGTACGCTGTTCCATGTCAATCGCACAAACAGTAGAGGCTGTAATTCTCTTGACTAGCAGTCGCCCTTACAATTATCTCCTCATGCATAGCAGACTGATAGGTTTTGGTTCCTGTGCAGTACCAGACCATAAACCAACTCTCAATTTTCACTATCACATTTCTGACGGAGCCTGCATGGTAAACTGGTGTGCCTACCTATTCAATTGTTGGTAAAATTATATTCTAATAACATACAAGTTAAATGTTTTTGAGCTATACAATCCTTTGGTATTAGCAACAACCATTCCTCTCAAAGTTGCATAAATATACAGGTGTGAACATTTCGGTTCAAAAATCTTCCTGATGAGTGAAAATCTCCAATAAGGTGAGCGAAGAGTGATTTTTGACCAACTTTAAATGCTTTGATTTCCCTTTTCCTTTCTGTTTTTAACTTCGCTAGTCTTGGTGACGTGGCAGTGGCTACGACGAGACCTCCTTTTGGTTGCCTTGCTGATTCTCCTAAACATTGTCATTCGACTGATCACTGCAAGTCGATTTCAACTGAAATTTGATTGCCAATAAATTTTTGGCTTTGTGCAAAGGTTTGTTTCATTTTTTTAAGTTTCCAATGGGACTATATTGATTTACTATAGGCATAATATGGTCACGTGGAAAACACTTTATTTTCGGTATGGCAGCTCGTTTCTTTTCTATTCATTTCCTATCCCTAGTAAGGGTCATTTTCTCTGAACTATTTTTTTTCTTATATATGATTCAGGCGATTTGAATACATTTCCAACCATCGCTTTCCCAAAGTTTGCTATTCTGAACTCAAGGGAGTCCTCTCACGACTTTTCGGTCTGTGTGTTTTATACTAGACAAGCACTCATTTTGGCACGAAATTAAATTGGTGTACTGATTGCATCGGTTCGTTCGCGGCTGCATGAATGGTATATTCTGAACAATCAAATGCGACCTCTAATTATATATATTATTGACATTTCGTGGTTCAGTTCAGGATAAATAAAAACACATATTGATGAAATTAACACTGTTCACGTACGCGGAAAGAGAGCGGGTCAGATTAAACGAGCAATCATAGAGAGAAGTGTTCGAATATGTTAGTAGGAAAAGTAATAATAATACACTACGCTATTTTTCACAGTTATCTTCTTCTACCGCATGTTGCCTCTTAAACCAGGCCATGTGCGAAAATTTGATCTACATTTTGCTTAAACACTTGATAGATGGAAACCAGTACAGAACTTTCTTCGTGTGCAGCATTTTCTTCATTTGGTTGATTGTTTTTTTTCTTAAAAGGAAGAAGTGTAGCGAACAGAGCTCCACGTCAAATAAAAACGATTATACGTGGCTGAATGAAGTTGATACTCATAGCAAAACAAAATTGATTATGCATTTTTGTCTCTTAGATTTTAATTTTTGTCTGCATATTAGGAAGGATTTTTGTTTTTTTATCTGTCTCAGCAAATCATAGATTTTGTAGCTTCATACCCACATAACAAAAGTTATTTAGGGAGCGCCATTTTCTCCGGATTAAACATTCTTTGCAATAGCATTTCAAAATCCCATGTCTGTATGCCCTTAACGTTTTCGAAACGGCCTGGTGTTTAAGAGATTCCGATGGGAATCTCACGAATAATTCCAACTGCCAGATGAACGGAATAGGTCGGCTGGCTCAGAGAACAAGGCTGTCTCGTTAAATAGGAAATTGTGAACCCTATTCCCCGTGCGTTGTACTCTAGTGTACTGATCCCCGTGCCCTAAAATCCTAATGGTTGCATGCGTTCACATGCATATTGATTTACTTTACAAAATACATACATTTCAGGATTATACTCTGGTATAAAAAAGAAAGAAATGGAATTGACAATGACGAATGCAATATTCTACGAGACTAATATAACAAAATACTGATGAGTAATGAAAAAACAGAAAATAGCAATAGTTCCGCGCTTTGAAGATAGAGACTATGTATGGAGGGACAGAAAGCAGGAAATATCTTCCCGTATTCTGAGACGAATCATTAGTTATTTTAATAAAAAAAGGCTGTAGGGATTTCCGTGGTGAAAAATTGATACTGTTACTACTGATCGAGAAGCGCGTTTGAAGTAGCAGTAATAAACTTTAAACTAAATTCGTGCATCGAGCTCATGAAGTCAAATTTCGAGTTGAAAGAGTCAAGTTGCGAGTTTTACAATTCGAGTTTTGGATTGCAATACCCGAGTGCTGAGTTTTATGATTCGAGTTTCGTGGTAACGTAACTGCATTCAGAAACCTCACCAAACATTCGATCACTGTTGCTACACCCCTCTCAAAGCAATCAAGCCCGACGTTATCCAAACTAGAGGCTTTCCCGCTCTCAATGCCTAAACCGCCTTCGAACACTGGCACCTGTACAACATCACCAGCTGGAACAATGTTATACTCTCTGACATCCTCTATATCCAACAACTCAAAATGCCCAGCCATTCTCTTCCGTCCAACACCACTCTACATTATCAAACGGTCGATTACATCTTTCATGCACCTACTCCTTCCTAGACCATCGCTATCCCACACTCCTCACCTTTTCCCATAATTTTTTGGATATAATCCTGAAAGTCATCGCGCAAGCGCCTGCCCCACCAGCAGTCAATTATTAAACGATTAAGCAAATAAAAATCGGCATTCATTCAGATACGGTAGGGTATTCGGTTTTGTAACACAATAAACAAAACCCATTCACACACAATAAATCAAGAATGTGAATAATGACAAGCTAATATCATCAAATGAGATTAGAAAAATAAAGAGTACATTGCAACGTGTGAGTGATTAGATGGGACCGAGTGGGAACGGTAGGGTACATCTTACATTTATAGCTAAACGTAAGTACACGACTCTTTATGGAACAAATCACGACCAAAAAACTATCAAAATAAGTTTATAGGAGACAATGTGCATGAACTCCTGATGACATATTATATAGTATCACGATCGTACACTGGAATACTTCTATAAAATAATTCGTGGGTAGCCTTATTTCTGATAATCCACCCCAAATATTGGGCAGCAAAATATGTTAATGTTATAGGTTGATCAACGTGTGTTAGAGAGCTCGTTCACATAAAGGGATGGTGTTATCAAATGACCTTTAATTTGTACATACTCAGCTACAGACCACTTTGCTCACATCACCGAAGGCTGTACCTCGCCCTTTTTAGTCTAGATCTGTCACACAGGCGACGACCGACAACAGCTGCTATTTCTCATATTAAGTTCCCCTCTGCTTCGTCTCCATCATTTTTAGCTCCTCGTTTTGAATTGCTCAATCCATCCTCGCACACCCGCTCGGAGTTCGTTCACCAACCTCAATAATCCATTTCTGAACGTCTCCTTCTCTTGCTCGCCATTCATCAGGCATTTACATTCTCACATTAGCATATTTCAAAGAGAAAAACCTCCAAGAACTGATGCGTTATGCTTGCCACACAAAATTCCCTCGCATTCTTTGCCTCTCCTTCTCATCGTGCTCTACTGTTCTTTCCCAGCACTGTTCCACTCCCAATCAATCATCTACTAGTAGATGAAAGGAAATTCAGACACCCACCCGTCTCAACCATCGCCCATTTCTTAACTCCCCAACCACTCTCCTCCGAAAAATCAAACTACAATTTAGCACTGAACCACGTGCCATCTTTGAATTTGTGTACCAGTGAAGCTCTATCTTTTTTAAAAAGCTGTTGTTTCCGACAATCAGCCCTTTTTTTCCATACACCTATTAAATAAATTCACCCGGATCTCACTTCTTTCTTGAACTCCTGAACTTCCAACCACATTTTCCATTGTTTCTTAGCATCAAGCACTCAGTCATAACACTCAACTTTCCTCATTACCCGATTTTACTATACTTGTCACACCCAACTCAAATACACCCCCTTCTTTTAACATCGTCTTTTAAGCGCTAATAAATCAAGCATCCTTCTCACAACAATCTCTATGTTGGTCTTTGTTTCATCTGCAGTGCATCTTCGCACATCGACAGTTTTTAACGAAAGGGTTTGGCGAAGAAACAGCCCTCCTTCCGTCTTTCGCTTGCAGCTTTTTTCATGAGAGCTATCTCCCAGAAGAAGGAATACTTTGGTCCCTCGCTTCGCCCTCAGCGCTGCCTTCAACGACACTCAAGAGGAACGGTAATAGTTACCAATTCATCCCGTCAGAGGTAAAACATATCGTCATCGATTACAGAATATACATATACACCAGGTATCTCTCCTGTGAGCATATTAACTTGCATTTGTTATTTATGTGGATCTGGTCCTAAATAAAGTATCTAGTGTTGTTGGAAACCAAATTAACCAGTTTTTATTTCCAATAAAACTAATGATTTCATGTGAAACACTTCAAGAGAAACTGAATCCTAAACGACAAATCGCTAGTTTGTATTCGTGTCTCTTCTCCACGTTACTACCTGTCAAGGAGAATTCTCGTACAACACCAAAAAGTATTACTAGACGGCCCCAATGTCAACGTTTGTGATGTTATGAAACTATGACCACATGCAATAGCACTGTATCCTACCGGTACAAGGACTGAACAAATCGGTCGGAATTTAACCTATGTTCCTTTATGTTACGGTCGCTCACAGCTGTGTTTCCTTATCTTTGACAGATTTGCATTGCATGACTTAACTGGAGACGCAGTCCCAGGTCTACTCTTGAGCCTCTCATTCTGGTAGCAGATGTCAACTGGTGACCATTTTGCTGTAAATACATCATGAGAGAGGGTAGACTTTTAGGGTTATCTGACTGCTCCAATAGAGGTGGTAGCGATGAATTCAAGGAATATCTGCCCTGAGTATCCGATTATGTACTTATACTCCCAACACTTATTTTCGGAGTCCATAAAATGGACTAATTTTTGATGTTCTGAAATTCAATAGAAAACCAACTTTAGCCTTACTTTCGTAAGTGATCGCTAGATAGAGTAACCTCAATGAGTACGTGACAGATGGATCAAAAATAGTGCAGTCTTGGTCACTGGTGTGAGCTTGATTACTAAAACTGAGTAACCCATTTTTAAACTGTGATGTAATGTGAAAAACATTCAATGAAGTTAATCCAAGTTCATCTTCAATCGTTATGAAGCAGTTGCGCATGAGTAGTGTAAAGAGGCGCGAAACGGCCCAAAAATACAGGGGCGCGAAACGGCCCAAAAAAATAGGGGCGCGAAACGGCCCAAAAATATCCAGGCGCAAGACGGCCCAAAAAATATATGTCTGCGAAACGGCCCTGGAAATACGTACTGCAAATATGTTTTTGTGAAGGAATTAGATGGGTCTTAATTAGGGATTACATATATGCTTTGTGAAGGAATTAGATATAGGATGACTAGATCTTTGAACCTATTATCGAATGTAATTGTTATGAAGTATGTTATTTGTTAATGTGTCTGACTCAAGCGCTATATATCTCGGACATTGTAGTTTTATGTTAAGACAAATTGATCCTGTGGTCAAGTTAGTTACTGATGGTACATTGAGATACCAGGAACGCAAGTTTTTTTGTGAGTCGGCTGATGTATTTGTTTGGATGTATATTATTTGTTAGTGTGTCTGACTTAGTCGCTGTATTTCTCGGACATTGTAGTTATATGTTTATTTAGTTCTTATGGTACATAGGGACTGCTTGTGACGAATAAGGAAGAGGGGAGGGGTTGGCCGAAGTCAGGCGGTGTCCAAACCGCAAATGATAATTAGCTTGATGATCTTTATACGTCAACTGTCACACAAAGATCTTATCTCGAGATATATGGTCCTCTTGGAGAATTGTTGTTCTTACGGTATCTTTCAGATTCCTTTCGGTATCTTATTGTTTTTTTTTACGATTTACGATTTACGATTTGTAAAATTTCGCACGGTATGATATATATTACTATGTTTGTTATTGAATAGCTCATTTGAATATAAATTTTTGCTCCTCAAACCCGACTTGTTAGGATATTCGATGTAGTTATTCAAGAAATATGGGTATATATTAGGAGAGCTGAGCTAGTCGTGCTTTATTTGACTCATTTTCGGAGTTTGTTTGGTGGAGTTTCTTAGCGGTTAGATGATTGATGCCATCTGATGTTGAATATAGGCTATGAACATTTACAGGTTGCAACATGTTCATGTTGACGTGCTTTCATATTTTTTCACGCAAAAGTGTTCTCGAATGGTAGTATTTCTGTCGGTTATCTATACGACCGCAATCCCAATTATCTTCGTTTTGTTTTACGGTATTATTTCATATGAGTATTTTACTGTTTTGTTACCCTTAGCTGCTGGTCTGAGGCCTCGGACATGCAAGCATCATACAGTAACACGTTGGTTGCAAGCAAATGATCTCACTCGGGTATTCGTTGGTCGTTTCGCTTTTTCATTAGTCCCAGCAGTCATTTATTTGTTTCATCGTACAAATGATTTTTTGTTGGGGTTCTTGGAGAAGTCCATGTATTCAGACAGAGACGATTACCGCATTTTTCCGTGTCAATATCGGGGTTAACCTTTAAACTGGAGACTCATGTCAGGCACATTATGGGTTATATCCAGGATGTGACTCTGCTTAATGTTGTTCGGAGACGATGGGTGAATCAGATGCAAGATGTGTCTGAAGTATAATACTTGACTGGATGTTTCCTTTGAAATTTGTTTTTTATCAGCGGTAGTTTGCTGAAAAGTGACCTAGTAAAGCATTGTAGACTTCATTGTTATGACACATTGGGCTTGGAGTTTTTTTTTTTGTTCTGCTAGAGACATAGCATCAGATAGGTCTAAAAATTTGGTATAGTTTTGAATGGTATCGTAGTAAGAAATAGCGTTATTCTCATGAACTCAGAGTTAAATGTCAGATATTTTGGAGGAATGTATGTTGAAGAGGTGCAAGTCCATTATGCATCTGTATGGAATTTTTGTTATTGATCCCTTGCAAATGTATACTTTAACATTTAGAAGACGATTTACTGGATGGCTACCCTTCACATAAATATATCTATCATATTTTCAACGTGGGAGCAGGAGGCGTTTCTTAGTGTATTTTCAATGCAAGTTCAATGGAGTTAAATTTAGGATATTGCAAACAAAGATTTATTAAATGTATTATTTTTATTGAAAATAGATTTTGACATAATTATATTTACACATATAGATATATGGGATATCATTTTACGTAAACATAACTTTTCACATCAGAAAAAAATCGATGTGAGTATCTTCGCGAAACAAAAATAATGACTTCGACCTCCCTCTCTTGTGTTATCTTGATCCTCGGTACCAGTGACAGTCTGTGGGCTTTTTATCAATGACGTATATTTATTCTTCACCTGAAGCTGTCAACTCGTCATATCGGTGTAGGATTCATCATCTGGGTGTGGTTTTTTCTCTGATCTATTGGTGTTCGAGACTAACGCCGTTAGTACACATTTTAGATAAGCGAGGACCTTTGGGAGAAGTATAGGCAATACTTGTAATCCTAGCCTTGTATCCAAAACTTTGTTTATAGTCTTCAGCGATTTTTTTATAGGCGCTATTTATAATCACTATTACATGTTTGTGACATCGAAACGTTTCAGATTTTCTTCTTGCTATTATCCACATTTCCATTCATTATATTCCCGCAGATATCCGAAATATACCCAATTCTCCTTGCACTCAAACGTTTGAGACAGGATTCTCTCTTCTCTTGCTTCATTACCAACATATTTTAAAACCAAAGTCATATATACATTTGATTTTATATTGCAATTTTTCACTTCGTATACATGACACCCTTTCATTACCCCATTTGATAATTCGGTTTCCTTCAACTTTAGCGGTTTCTTTCCTTCACACATTTCAATATCACTGTCACTGATATCCATTTCACTGAAAGTACCCCACGTTTCCCTTATTTTCATTATTTTCAATTTCGGTTATGGCTTTGGTCTTTCTCCCACCATATCAATTTAGCCATTTTCACCCAATCTTCCTACATTCTTAGCTTGAGTGTTAGTGGCATAATACTTTCCTTTAGCTTGCGCCATTTTGAGAACTGTCTTTCTCATTATTTTTTGATAGCCAAGTCCGGTTTATTATGTTCTATCAATGCGCCCATTGCATCCTTTGAGCTCATATTTCCTCGTTCATTTTTAAGATTATCATATTCAAGATAATGGTGTCCTTTGAAATGGCGCCAAAACCCAAATGTGGAGCCTGATTTGCTTAATTTTCTCTCCGCACTGCAAATAACACATACCCCCGTCTTCTCCTTCCTGTTAAAATACTTCCACATCAAACTGAGCCGCATCTTACTTCCCCGAAAACGGATCGCTATCTGAAGGAGTACAGATATGAGTCCAATTTATGCATACAGGATCGTTACCTTCGCTGCGTTGGCACATATATGGGCTACCATGTAAGCATTTACACACATTTTGTGCAGAAGGGTTACCATACACTGCCGGATTCATAAATACCTTCACAACCTAACCTAACCCCTAGAACAACATCCCTTGCTGTTGATACAAGATTTTTCATGTCCATCAGCTTCATACTATGTTATGTTTTAAGAAGTAATCATCCTATTCGATCCTATCCTAACTTATGTACGGTATTCAGTCATTGTTTTATGCAGTGCATTATACATTTCTCCACTTGTCTCTACATTTTCGATCAATCCTTTGCAGTTTGATACACACATCCAATTCTGATATAGTAAAGCAGAAAACATAACCTAACCTAACTTATGTACGATATTCAGTCGTTGTTTTATACAATGCATTACAATTATCTGCACTCGTCTCTACATTTTGATCTATCCTTTGCAGTTTTGACACCTAATTCATTTCTACTTCGCAATCAATCTCGACTCATATATGTAACCAGAGAGGTCAGATTTTTCAATCTTAGATGGATTGTGTGTTACAAGTAATTCATATTTGTTTACATCATCATACAAACGGACCACTTCAGCTCATACTGGATCTACCACATTTTTTCGTCAATATCTCCTGTCACTTCATCCTTTGACGTGTTGCTCATTAGATCTGTCTTCTTCCTTTCCAATAATCTTTTCATAGTCTTCACGATGACTGCGTTTCAAATGTCTCCACACGTTACTCGTGGATTTAGTTTATTCAATTTTATTTCTTTCTGACAAAGCTTACAGATCCCCATCACCTCAATTCTTTCGAACAATCGAGGACTCAAGCTATAACCCATCCTTCCCCAACAGAATCCCAAAATTGACTGAATTTTTTTCTCATCGGACTGTTTTATATCTCACCATTCTGTCGCACATATAAAGCATTTACCCCGAGATAGGTCTATGGGTAGCGTTGCAAGCCTTGAAATATATTCTCCGACCGAATTCAACATTTTGGATGTTACTTCCAACCTACGCAATGTATGCAATTTCATCGCTTAACCTTTGAGTCTTAGGATAATATAAACAATTGATTTACGATTTACGTACTTTTATTAGTATTATTTACAGATCTTGCTGTCATCATCAATGACATCTAACTCATATTTTCGATTACAACATGGCTCGTACAACCACCCATAGCCAGCATCACGATGGTTAAGTTTCCTCTAAAAATCTATTATATAATCCACCATATCTTTGTTGCGAATACCAAAGCTGTTCCGTGCCCTCGAGTCCACAAATGTAATTCTTCTTCTTCTTGAACTTTAATAATTCGAATCTTCTCAAATTCAATGTCATTCTGTTCTTCATCAATGATGAAGTCTTCTACTGTATACGTACCAGATTTTCTTCGGTTCTTAGAAAAAACCGTTGCCCAACACCTCAGCCTCGTGACAATCATGATGATTTTCCACTCGGATCATATCAATTTCGAGTGTTGAATTCTTATTTCCCTTAAAGTTTGTTACATACGACTGAAACCCGTCGATGTCAGTTACCCAGAGCCGACTTCCTTTTTCCTTCATCCATATATGAATGTTATCTCCAACACTTTTAATTCATGTTTATCCCATTCTGAGATAACTGGTATTTTCAACATTAAACAATATTTGTTCGAACCGTCTCATATCATCTTCGGAGATTTCTTCTTCCAAAACGCGTAAACTATTTTTTTCCAATTGAACATTCATTGTTATCTATTTGAGGATGATCCGTCCGTCTCCGCTTCTCCTCCACGTAACACTGACTCCAATCACGTCATACAGCTTGCTGTATAATACGTTTACAAATCTTTAAGCCTATCATCACTCGCTTCGGTGATCAATTATGTATGTACGTACGTCTATCGACCTGTATACGTATGTCCATGTCAAAAACCTAGCCTTACCTAACTTATGTACGGTATTTTGTCATTGATATGTACAATTCATAACAAATTAGCTCCACTTGACTCTTCATTTTTATCTAACCTTTGCAGTTTTGATATACACTTCCAATCTTGATCTACCAAATTTTTCACGACATTTCGATGTTGCCTCCTTCTCACACGTTATATGCGAATTCATTGCTTGACCTTTGAGTTTTTTAGGATATTATAAACAATTTAATTAAGGATTTACATACATTTATTAGTATTATTTACAGTTTTTACTGACATCATCAATGTTTATGCATTTTTGTATCAACATGGTGCGAACAAACATCCGTACTCATCATCACTTTGTAGCAGTCTCCTCTCAAATTTCTTCATATAGTCCACCATATCTTTGATACGAATACGGAAACCTGCTCCATCCCCGTATCTCCATAAATGTAAATCCCCGCATTTACATAAATGTTCTTCTTCTTCTTCTTCTTTGCGAACTTTAATTATTCGAATCTTATCCAATTCAATATACCTCCAATCAATATCCGAAAGAAACTACATCATACGCTTTAGATTTTCTTCAGTCCCTAGGAAGAATCGATTTTCCACTAACCCAAGTTTCTTATATGTGTGGAAATTTTCTGCTTGGGACATATAAGTTTCAAGATATACCTTCTTATTTTCTTGGAACTCTGTTACATACGACTGAAATGTTTCGAAATCAGTCACCCAAATCCTGTTTTCTCCATTGTCCTTCCATATATGGATAATACTTCCCGCTCTTGCGATTCTTGTTCTCCGCATATGTAGATAATTGATATCTTCATCACTTGTCAATATATCCTCGAACCAAGCTAAATCATCTTCGGAGATTTTTTCATCCAACACTCGTAAACGAATTTTTTAGATGTGAACATCCATTATTATCTATTTGAGGATGACCCGTCCGTCTCCGCTTGTCGTCCACGTAACACTGACTCCAATCACGTCATAAAGCTTGCTATTATAATGCGTTTGCAATTCTTTAGGCCTATCATCACTCGCCTTTGCGAACAATTATGTAGCTATGTATGTACGTATATCCGTCTATATATAGACCTGTATACGTACGTGCACGTGTATATATGAGCGTGTGTACGTGTACGTTTATTGAAA
>SDVV010019116.1:0-13600 GCA_016164225.1 Gammarus roeselii | reverse complement strand
ATTGAGTTATTGCTGTATAATTCAAATAATTTAGCATGTTTTACATTAAATGGAAGTAAAGTGTTGAAGAAAGAACTAGTGTCAATATTACTTAAAAAGTTTCTTTTACCACAGCTGATGAAAAGGAGCTTGGTCAGCCAGGGAAGGAAAGCGATGCACTTGCTCAGCTAGAAAATATTGATGAACGATGGCAATCAATACTGCACATATATATGAATAAAAAATGTGCTTCTGCTCATCTAAATGACTCATATGGAGACGAACAATTTCAATTCGATCATCATGTCTATGACAACATAATAGCTGTCTCTCGCAGCATGTTCCATAATATAAATTTCGCGAACACTACAGTACTCTTCACCACAACGAATAGTAACATTGGTTAGTCTCAAGCGTGGGTCGTCAGTTCTGCAAGCCAGGTTTTATTAGACCATAGTTGCCACTCCAGGCTACACTGGCACTGACTCCAGCCACTGGCACATCAAATTAGAAGTATGTAGCCTCCAGCTGGTCCGACATCTCCTCTGCCCTGCAGTAGTTTGCCAGAAGATGTTAACCGCTGTTCTATTTAGCTGTCCTGCGTTAAACAAGCGTTTAGCTTGTTTAACCGTTACCGTTAGGAGGTGTTTAACCGTTACCGTTAGGAGGTAACGGTGATGTTACCTCCTATTGAACTATTTCATAGGAGCAAGATCCTGGTCTGGTTACCTGATAAAGCAATGGATGAGATGAGATGGAGGAGGATGGAGGTGGCAGCGTCTTGTGGGAGGCGAGGAGGAATCAGGTCAACAAAGAGTTAAATACGAGCTGCCTACCTATTCATTTAGTTACTGTGATAGCAGCTCATGCCAGTTGTAGCCTTGCTTTTATTGGACCCTTTTGGAGTGCGCTGCAAATTCTGCCGTTTTATTGTTTAGGAGGCAATGCTTTTGGATATTGAATATATTTGTAGTCAGTTGGAATTCAAAACACAATAGTGCAGATATAAGTTAACCTGTCGGCTCGCCACTTGCGACGGCACGTTAACTTTTCTGTTGCATTCCAATCGACGTGGACTAGAGTTCTGCTCTGTCGACGTCATTCGCGGTGGCAGGAGTCAGAACCGCCAGGTTACAACTAAAGCAAGGCAGATATATACCCGGTGTGTCAATACATTGTTTAAAGATACAAGTACAAATCAAAAGAAAGCACACCTCTCCGATCCAAGGTAAACCAGACACTGCTAAAGAAATCGGAGTCGACTTTGCAAAATTTGTACAAACGTTTTTTTTTTCTTGATTCTTGCTGTTCCACATCAAACTGATTAATCATTACTGCAAAACTCAATTATTGAATCCGCTAAATTGAAATAAATAAATGAAATCGATAAATCTAATTAATGGATTCGCAAATTTTTAAGTATTTCTAATACAATGAGAATTGCTACTCAACTTTTATTCACTAGAACATATGCAATGAAATTTCGTGATCTGCTTGTTAAATTCAATAAAAATTTATTTGAATGATTAATTTTCGTAAACAATGCAAATTTAATTCAACGTCACTATGAGGTAACTTCATTGCAACATCATTGCGTGTTTGCGTATTTGTTGAAGGTATTCCATACATGCAATAAACATGATTTAGGAAGGGAGTAAAATGACCGCATACATGGTCCAATGTTGGGGGCTTTTCGGGCTATTGTCTTTTCTTTTACGAGTGGTGACACGCTGGCTCCCCGTGCCAATGTGTTTGTTATAGGACTTCTAGAATACTGTGTTCGGGCATGCATATTTGATTCGAATTTCAGAATGTCTCACTGAATCCTGGCAATAGACTTTAGCTCGTTATTGACATTCGCAAGGAAAATAATCGTATGTTCTCGTATATAATATTACTGATATATATTGAAAAAGGTTACACAAACAAAAATTTGGTCGATTAAATACAGTCCAAATATTGTAATTATGTTGCGATGAATATTTGTAATGTAATTCAAATATTCATTCCCAATGAATATGACAATAGATCGGCGTACAACTTGAAAGGTTCCAAGGACGAGCAATTTGGTTCTTTAATCAATGTTTAATTTCATTGTTCATCAACATCGTTTTAGGATTAAGACTAGGATGCAAATCTCCCCGAAGACCCAACGCTGGCTATCGTCAGCTCCTTCGTACTGTAGGTCTCGAAGATCATCATCGAGCCTGGATGGCTCGCACACCTTCGTGTACGTAAGCGGTGACCTTATCAGAGTCAAATTAAATAATTTTTTCAACTATGGTGCAAACGAATGCTGGTTCATACAGGAACGGAAAGGACTAAACGAAGCTGCACAATCAGATTATCGTCTCTGTGCATTGTGGGGTTGAGAGACCGCCCCAACAACATCCATTGACAAGAAGTTTGAGTTATTTGCCCTGTCCGCAAATTCCGTCTCGCAGATACGACGAACCAGAGCCAGTCAGTAAATTATGGCCGAGTTTCCCCTGGTGTTCTGGGAGGAAAGATCATTGTTCGGATACTGGCTCTTCAAGTCAATCGGTACCAATGAATCTAGTTATAAGCCAAGCCTTTTCGACATCTTAGCACCAACGTGAATTGATCATCCCCTGCCAGTAATTCTTATTGGTTCTGCCAGTAATAAGCACTGTGATTCGACTCCTCATGCCATGCTGAAATAAGGTAAATAGGCCAGAAATTTTTTTGATTAACCAATGATCTAGCTTTCAGATTATTCAATGACTGATCTAGAAAGCAATCGAAAAAAGATTACTTCACAGAGTGAAAGTAAATTAGCTTGTGGTTCGTCTACAGCCGATAGAATAAATTCCACTTTCCCATGTGGGATATCGAGCCGAAAATTATCATTCATGACTTGTTAATTTCAAATCCTAAACGAATTTTTTTTCGCTACCGTACATAGTGAGGAAGGAAAACTGGGAAAATATAAGCGAAAAGTTTGTTCAGAATTGAATGATCAACATTATTTATACACAAAATAAACACAGGGTAAACTAGATTTTCAACTCAATGTGTCTATCATTATTGAAGATTTGAAATTGGTCACGGTGCCTGAAGGGCACTCAAATCTTCATCCATATTGTTATCAGACAATTTGACCAATTAATTCGTTAAAACTTGGTCGAGTTCATTAGTGATCAGAGATCCTGTAAGGAATTCTTCTTTACAGTGCACCCTCCCTTCACCCGACACACATACACTCATAATAGCCTAGCAGATTGATAACTATTGGACGAGGGTCCGAACAATGACTATTCAACAAGACCAATTATTTCTGAGTTTAAATTGAATCGGTCGAAAGTGTCCTGGAGTTCAAGTAAATAATTTAAGGATTAGATCCCTGTGAGCAGCAATTATAACTGAGCAGTTTTGGTATCGAATTTCTTGTCAATTGTCAGCTTACTCATAGGTGTGGTGGAAAAATTGAGCTCGAAAGCATTCACGCAATCCGTCTTTCGCTTCGCATTTTTCCTCCATTGCATTGCGTCTCGCAATACCGCTGATGTCGTAAAACTCTGTTTAAGACATTGTAAACTTTTTGAAAAGACACGTTAACCTTCTTAACAATCCCCAAGACATGACGTCGACTCCATCACCAAGCAAATCAGCAATGCAATGTGTTATCGTTTTTTTTTGCGGTGACATCGTCAGACTTAAAACTGAAACGATGGAACTGTCTCAGTGAGGAATAAATTCTGCTATACTATCGATATTTCGCAAAAAAAACATTGTTATCTGAAAGTTATTTATTAAATGTGCGAAGACTAATCTTTTCTCATGTAGAGCAAAGGTAATTTACTGTCGGTGAATCGAGTGAGGACAATTCTTAAGGCCATTGGGAGATACACAATCAACAATTTCCTTTTTTTTTATGAACGAGTGATGTTAGTGAGAGCAAAAACTGTTTTTCCCATGTTATGTGAATCTTGCAATACGTATAACTGTGAAGTGCAGCTTCTTCAGTTGCTCGCTCTTTACAGTATGCGGATGCACGATGAGGCAGTAAAACTTGAAGTTGATGTACCAATTTTAGGATGAATGGTTGGCTTTGGGAACCTATTTGTCATGCAAACCACTAGGAGTTAATGTAATGGATTGGGTTAGATTGAATTAATGCGTCCATTCCCATAATGCATTCCCAGTGGTGATGCACATGACGTGCATCATCCATGTGCATCATCACTCGCGTCATCACGCCACATGGCGTGATGATGCAGTTAAAGATTGTTCTGCCCCTAAATTGAAACCCGACCGCGACCGTCTGTGGCATCGACAACTCAACCCTTCGCTATGCAATATCTCACTGAGCCTACATTCCACTAGTACAATTTCCCTTGTATTAGAACATCTCTAGGCGCTAGCTGACCCCAGTCATTCGTCAGTCTTCGCCGCAGCACAAATATCTTGTTTGGATTGTTAGACCTGAACCTTTATATAACCGGACCCTTCGTCCCGGTCTCTCAGCACCGGTTAGGGATGTAATATCCTCCTATGCTACCACTCCACTCCAACCCCCTCCGTCCTCTTGCCCTCACGCCCCCCTCCCAAATTCCTTTCATATCCCTTCCACAACCCACCCCATATCCAGCCCTCTCTTAATACGCAGATATAATTTGTGATGGACGATGCTTCTGTTGAATTGAATGGTCTTTAATGAAGCTGCGACAAAGGAAGTTCTTGTAGATGAGGGTCGTATGTGTTGCCTAGTAATCAACGAACTTGACAAATACCAATGGTTCAAATATTCATATTCCAACCTGACAAATTCATTTCAGTGTTACCTTTCGGAATCATTCATTGTATATTTATAAATGGTAAGCGAGGTGGAGGAGTGAGAAGAAATGTTAGGTAGTCGGATTTTTGTTTGATTTCAGCCTCATTTCTGTCAGAGCCTCAGTGCCAGTCATCTTAGGCTCCCCGTAGGGCACGTAGGTACACCGGTACACGGAAATGATCCCCTTCTCACCAATCGTTTCAATTTTATGGGAAAAACTGATATGATGAATTTCATTTTATCGTTCGGTTTAGTTTTAGTTTAATTTTGCTCCGTTGCACCTATGAAAAAATAATTTACATTTTACACCGAAATCATAGCATTTTTTTGATTCACCTCTAAGTTTCAGACATAAATGAACAAATTTAAAGCTACGCTCAATAACTAATGAGAATATTTTTTGAGTTTCTACGATCCATTACCATTTTTCAATGTACAGTTATTTCTGCACAAAAGGAATAGTTAGCATTAACGAAAAATCGGAGAAGTACGAAGAACCAGCTCATACATTAATATACCCATATAAAACCACTACCATTTATTCCTACGCGCTTGATTGTACTGCGTCGAGAACCAGTAATATTAAATAGCGCCCTTACCTTCTACTTAGGCAATACATTATTCGCGCGGTTTCCCGCTGACGGTAAATATTATTCACCCGACAAAATTAATGAATAGTTTTTCTTAACCTGAATTAATTACCGCCAGATTATTTAGTGGACCCCATTCAATGGATGCAAAATAACAGCAGACTTTTGAAAGCGCAAAATCTGGCCATTTGGTTGCAGATTGGAACTGACTGGATACTTTGTCGCACCGGATAGAGAAAGAAACTGCAACTGTAAACAAATTTGTGCAGTCAATTGCAACATCGCTAACTCTTAATTTTATTCTGTATAATGACTTTTCGTCTGGCAGATTAGTAATTTTACTGGATCTTCTGTGACCGGTGAATGGTCATGTCTTTATTTATTCATAGCACCAGTCTGTGAATCAAAACAACTTCACCAAATCAAATCATTAATTGAAACAACACATTAGTAAATAGTACTACAAGATGTGGTACACAGAGAGAAATGTATGGTAATAGATACATGTATATAGTAAATTCAACATGACGTGACTTATTGAATTTTCTCCAATAAAATTTTCCTTTTGAATTTACATATTTTGTACTGTTGAATTTAAATGATTTCGTCATGTAACTATTACATGAAGGCTAGAAACAAAAATTAGCTTCTCCTTATAAAATTATACATAAACTATATTTTTCAATAAATGATGATCGCTTGGTATTCATTCAAGGTTGAAAGCGGTACACAAGCTTGTGTTTCTAATGATATCAAAAGAGGTAAAAGATCCGTGACGAGTGGGGTTCGAACCCGAGACACAGTAGCCATGAGTTTGAGACTGATACCACTACGCCGTCAGACACTGAAATCTAGAGGATCGATAAAGTATATAGTGTTCTATTAAATATCTCCATTATGATATTTGATTTGAGTTTAGCAAGGAAAACGGCGTAATTTTGATGAATGTAATTTATGAAGACTTGTTGCGACGCAAATTCATGCAAATTGACTCCTTATAAAGTATCATGTAATAGTTACCAGATTCTTGTTGTGTCAACAAGACATCCGTTAACATGGCCTAAAGGAGTGGAAGACCGGCATAATTTATCAGATACATGTAAATTCAACAAGATTTAAAATCAATATGAAAATAATTGTAGATTCAAACAGACTATTTGCAGAAATCATGTTACATTTACATGTATATGGCTATGAACAGGTCAACATGACAAATATTGTACATTTTACAAGTCATTTTCTCTCTGTGTATAAGTACAAGATTTCCTGTCAACTGATAGCAGTTGTACACAGATCAATTGAAGTATAAAAGAATAATTTGTAATTACATTATACTCGTGGTGAATAGTAACGGAAATAAAACCTTCATTGATTGATTGAACCAAACTAAACAACAAGTTTTTTCGCGCAGGAATTTGAACTTATATGAATTCTTGTTACGAAATCAAATCCGAACAAGGCTCCCAAAGAACCAGCAAAAAAAAAGTTTAAACATATAGTGCACAATAGTCATTTAAGGCCGCTGTGAATTTTAAACTGACTCCATCAATTCGATCAACAACTAAAGAATCAATAAATAGCCTTGTAAGTTCATTTTACGAGCTGTTTATTGCGGTTAACGAAATAAGGAAGGTAGGATATTCCACAGCCTTGGTGCGGCAAAAAACACATGAGTGTTCAGTGTGCGACAGACGCTGAAAGATTGTTATGCAATTTTATCTGTTTCTGTCGAATTGATTGTGACTAATGGTGGCGAATCCTTCAAGCGGTTAAATCTCGAATGCCTGTAGTGCATTTGATTTGATTTGATTTAAGCCTCACTTCCACCAGAGCCTCAACGCGAGTCATAATAGGCTCCCACGTAGGCTCGACGATCATGGATTACAGGAGGCTAGCACACCTATGTGTGCGATATAACAACGTTGTCAAAATTAGAACTTGAAAATCTTAGTCGTGTCAGACGCTCGCTGGTGCGCACAAGAAAAACGCTTAGACGTAACGGATCTCCGATTTTAATCATTTAGAACTTCATGATCAACATATATACGCACGCTAATGAGCAGAGGTAGCATCGTCGAGACTGGAACAAGATTTACGGCTACACGGACAAAGGCAGCTCCCAGCAACGCAACACAATGTTTACAGTTACGATACCATTCATTTATTCAAATAAGATAAAGACTCAGACAAAACGAACCCCAGCCTCAAAGCACCCAGAACTTCAGGAGTTACCAATTCGAACGCCAGTGTGCACAGGTTGAATCGTCGAAATTGGGCTAATGTCTACGGTTTCACGGATCAGATCAACTCTAACCGCAACGCATCACAAGGCTTATAGCTACACGGTCCAGGCAATCCACAGGAAGTACTTATGGTCCGTGCACGCGCGAGCAAGCACAGACTTAAAAAAAAAAATTCTCAAAATCACACACGGGAACTATTGCACAAATACATAAGTAATACTCGCAATAGCAAAATTGTGGATCGCGAAGAAGAAAAAAGGGCAGTTTCATCATGGGCTGAAAATCTGCTCAGATTATTGACATCACACTTATTGTTTACGGGGCTAGGGTGGGGGGAGCAGAGGTTTTTCGAGTCCCAAAGGAGCCCGATGGGTCACGGAGGGTAACCCATGTCCTGCTCGTCCCCCGAGCTTTTCGGGTCCCTCGAGTCCCCTCGTCTGACCTCATTTCGGCTTGTCTCGACTCATTTCGGCCAGTCTCGACTCGTCGCGCCCAAGTCGACTTGTCTCGACATGTTTCGACTGATCTCGACGTACCATGACCAGCCTTGACGCGGCTCTCCCCCTCTGTGCTGGTAATGCATGAAGTGCAAGTTGATAACTGTGGCTGTCGTTTAATTTCACAGTGGCTGCGCTATGAAACGATGGATCAGTGTGATCCAAATAAGGTTGCTCAGTTTCGCCTCGAAATATATTTCTACAGTTTAAGTTGAACGCACTGAAACTTATCCGAAAATTGAAAATTCGCCTCTTTGTTTTCAGAATACACCTTTGAGAGGCGATATAACTTTGCCTGAGGTAGAAAAATCATTGCTAAATACTATTTAGTTTAATACAAATTTCATTTTCCAGAGTTTCATAGTTGCCATGCTTGAATGAGATCATCGTGGTGTTGGCAAAGAGGACCGATGCAAGTTTACGAGAAACTAATGGGAAATCGTTAATAAATGCACGGATACAAAATGTATTTTTAAACAGCGATGACCTTAATATCATTTTTCAATAGTTCTATCATTAACAAAGTCCTAATTGATTTCCATTCATTGTTGGTGATTTAATTTAACAGCCAACTACAATTCCATTCTTGTTGTAGCACAGAATGATTTACACTATCAAATGCTTTCTTGAGGTCAATAAATACACTGATACAAAGCTGCGTTTCGCTGAGCACAACATAAAGTTGTTCGGTGGTATTGACTATGGCATCTATGATTAATACTTTTTCCGGGTCACACCGATGTGAGGATATTAGTGAAAATTCATTTTTAAAACTAACAAGCCTTGTTGACTTACAACTGTCAAAAACCTTGCTAAGACACCGGTTGGGGTTAACGAACTTGAGTTAATGAACGTTACATGAAATGGAAACTGGTTCGTACGGTAATGATTTGTAAAAAAAATCTCAAATTAAATCGTTAACAATAATGTTTGCTGTGTTAGTTAATGATGAATGGATTAACTGTTCGCTGCCAAGTTTTGTTTAGTATTGACGGATGTCCAGATTGTTAATTGAAAGGAAACGGGTGGGCTGTTTTATGATTGATGAAAATTAGAGAAATTGCATAGTCGATCAACTATGTCACGTGAGGATGTTTTTGAGAAAGTATGTTCCAATATTGATAACCAGCAACATAAATTCAATGTTTGCATGCACGCCTTGGCGCAACATGCCTTCTACTGACTACATACATTTTCCATCGTATCCACATGCGGACGATAAGCCGCAAACTTACAGTTTTTTCATTACCCCCTCACCCGACTTGACAACCCACTACTATACTATTGCAGCGTACCCTGAGATTTTCTACCTTGTCTATAATTAATTCTACTGTGCTAAAGACCTAATCACCACAGTTTTTGCCGTGTGACATGCGCCATAGCCTTGAATAGAGGAAGACCATGCACTAGTATCTCTCAGCCCTCTATTCTCGGATAATTGTTTTTGGCTGCCTCGAGAGTGTCTTCAGGAGCAAAATTAAGTGTTCAAGATTTGCATTGAAGTGACAAACATTGAAATTTATGACTGTGAAATATAATTTACTAGGCTGTTAACATTGAACTCGTCTACGGAATAATAATTTGTTTGTACAAGTTATTAAAAGATGTAAAATATTTTCAATCAATTTGTGGTCAGGATCAAATAAGTTCTATATCTGCAATAGAAAATCGGACAGGGTCGTCATGTTGCCATGGTTGCATGGAACATGAGTATTTTAATGTAAATCGCCAGATCGTATCCACACAAACATATGTATGTATACAGAGAGGGAGAGGTAATCTTTCAAATATGTTCAAGAATTTGGAGTGAATATGGAGAGTCGAATATTTTGGATGTAAGAAATTGCTTTCAACTCATTACCCACACCCAACAACAACAGTGCAATGGAACAATTGCCTGGTGATTTTTACCTAACAGAAAGTTAATCAGATGCACCGACAATAAATATAAGAAGTGAATACATATAAGTGAATACACATTACATTACATTCCACATTTCTTGACATTCCTCATGCATGAAAACTTTTGGATCAAATAACTCGTCATCCAAAATTCACTGGCACACGTGTCGGCGAAAACTCCGGTTGATTAAAAAAAAATCATAAGTGAAGCATTACAATTTTTGTTATAATATTAGGATTACAGAAAGATTAATGTAGAATTAGGCCGTACCTGGAATAAGTTATTTGAAATACGTTATAGTTAATTCGATGGAACGCAGACCAGTAAAGCAGATATATAGGGCCAACAAAGCTAGGCCAGTAGAGCAGATAAATAAGGCCATCAAAGCAAGATCATTAAAGCTGATATACATGGCAAACAAAGCTAGAGCCGTTAAGCAACTGTTGGCATCAACTGCTGTATGTCCTGGCTTCCAGAGGTTGGTGCTGACTTTATTTGAGGTAGGTTCTGCTTCATTTTAGATTGGATCTGACTTCGTTTGAAGTAGGTGCTGATTTCGACTGAGGTAGGTGCGGATTTCGACTGAGTTAGAAGCTCACTTCAACTTAGGCAGGTACTGACTTCAACTTAGGCAGGTACTGACTTCGACCAAGGCAGGTACTGACTTCGAATGAGGTAGTTGTTGACTTCGAAACCATTCGGCATAATTTCACAATTCAATTTATGTTATCTGGTTTCTTCGAAAGTAACTTATTGCCGAGTCTGGGAGCAGCGGAAATGTGAGAGTAACTCTCACATAGCTTCAAGTTATTCATCAGGAAATTACCATCTATGAAGCGACATTTCTTTAAGACAGATGGTTGCGACAAATTCTCACGAAAACAAAATGGCATTCCACTTTCATAGGCATTTGAGTCACCAAGCTTCTCCTCCATCTTCATTTTGGATACCGGCTCCCTCAATTGGGACACGTCTTTCTTCTGCTCACCAATTTTTTCATCCTTATATATTACTATATTCATACCGTTTCTGCATTTGATTTTCTTACTTAGCCCAGATTTATTGACGGACTTTTGTTGGGGCAATGTCTGAGCGGTATGACCCATTGAAAATCCGCCAGTTAATTCCGACTGTAAAGTGTAATATAATATCAACTAAAATGTCATATTTATCATGTGTGATGTAGTGATTCGCCTGTGGCCGCAAGTAACCATCAATGGTTGAGGCCGCTGAATACGCGTTTACGTATGGGCTGGGTAAAATCTGGTTACCGTTGGTCTGTTAGTGTTTTTGCATCATAATTCTAATGATTCTTTTCCATTCTTCGTCAGAGAGCCAGACGCCTTCTGCTCCCCGGCTCCAACCCCCTTCACCCCACCTTCTGGTGGATCAAGGCCGACCCATCACCCTCCTATGTCTGGGGGAGGGCAGCCCTCCGCCCCACTACAGGTCAGTGCTAGGGACTTACCAGGAACTCTCTTCTGTCTGGGGCGGGGCAGCCCACATCGTCTTTACAGGTCATTTCTGAGGACGGGCCTTTTTCTGCTCGTGTGCACCCTCTCAGCATGCAGCTAAAAAAAGTGCTGCTGCACGCTTCAATGTTTTTCAGGTAAAATAGAAAGGCAGTGGAAGTGGTTTTGTGTATACGAAGAGTACTTCAAAGTCACGACAGAGCAGCCATTGGTGAACACCAAGCGATACCTACTGAAATTAATAATAAACATTTTGAATCACAATTTTTTTTATCATGTAGAATTTAACAACGAAAATTGAGCTGTTGTGTTACGGACAGCAAAATACCATCGTCCGGAACAAAAAAACGTCAATTCATTCGATTGTATTTGTTCTGGTCTTTCATATTCAGTTTCTATCCTCCCATCTGACTCAATATAACAACCCCTCGGCAATACCCCTCCGTTCCTAATCCTTTCGTCTACGAACCGACGAACCGCGTCGCCTCATCGCTGATTACGCCGAGTCAGCATGCCTACCCCTGCCGAGTCCAGTTGCGCCGTCGCTCGCTCAAAAATGGACGGGCTCAGGACGGTGTTCCTCAAACAATGACGCCTGACACACCGTCACAATGGGATAATCATAGTACGCGAAATTTTCTTAACGTCCCTCACTGCCGACCCTCACATCCTACATTACCGATCGCGCTGCGGAGTCTTTTTTGTGGGAGGCTTATGGATCAAATTTATGTTATGTATATTTTTATGTGCAATTTTATTTATTTGCCTCTTATCCGCCTACAAATTTGTTTATTGTCTCGTCGGTTTAAAGTTTGCAGTATATTTTTTTCTCATTTTACATGTCAGAAACTAGTACTATAACACGGGGACCTTCATCCAATGAAGTTCCATTACATGGTTACACTGCCGTGCAGTGGGCGGCACGAGGCCAAACTTCATTCAGAGTTCTATTGTAGAGGTTGATTTTATTTCTTGAAGCAGCAAAAACTCTGTTCGTAGATATTAAAGGTTTTATTAAACGTGTCTTTACAATGACATTGCAGGTAATAAGAGATGTGAGAAGTGTGACATCAAGTTGTGTTGTGACATCAAGTGTGACATCAAGTTGTGTTGTGACATCAAGTGTGACATCAAGTTTGGGCATCACACATTCCATTCCTCACAGATATTTTTTATAAGCTATTCCACAAACAAACAACAAACATTATTACAGACATCAAAGAAACATTTTCGTCCACATGGTGAATCCCGCCTTTTCCATATTGACAGCTGGACCAAGGATGGCACCCCACTGCTGCTGGTATCTTCTCATAGACAAACCTGGGGCGGTGTCGGAGGCTACAACGCTGGCGGCGAAGGTTTTCCAGGTTCCCGCCAACGCCTGGTGGGTGGGTCTCTATTGCTGCCGGTTGTGGGCACGGCTGACGCCGGCGACTACACATGCACCGCGAACAACACCGCCGGTAGCGCCTCCGTCACAACCAGGATGGCAGTGGCAACTCCCCTGACCGTGCAGGTGAGGGCCGCTGCCGCGAATGCAGTATCGTCTCTAAAAATGATGGTCATCAGTTCCACTGTTATTCTTCTCAACCACCCGCAAGATCGAATCAAGAATGCTTCTACTTGAGAAGAGCTTTACTGCTACAGCAGGGTTGTTTCATGTCTACAGTAACTAGATACTCTGACCGATTTACACTTTGCTACAGCAGGGTGGTTTCATGTCTACAGTAACTAGATACTTTGACCGATTTACACTTGATTTTCCTTAACAAAGCAATTTTGATCAAATGGTTAGTTATGGTATTGTGCTCATGTTTAGGCCCGGCAGAGTCGTGACTCGTTGAGCACTGGCTCATCAGCAGCGACATTGGGGCTCAACAAACACGGGGAAGTAAGGGAAATAATCGTCCATTCGTTCTTCGGGACGAATCTCTTAATAAGGGAAAGCCTGATCAGAGGCGATGAATACAAAGGAATTATACAACTACGATACATGCTTCACTCACGCCAAGTGCAGTGTTTCATTTTCTTGCAGAAGGTAGTTCATTTTCTTAGAAGAACTATGAAATGCTCACTTAATTAGTGATGAAAAATTTTTTTTTTTAAATATTTTTTGTT
>SDVV010019115.1:0-13600 GCA_016164225.1 Gammarus roeselii | reverse complement strand
GGCGGAGGGAGTGTGTTTAGAGGGCAACCTCAGCACTTATCCATCGGGGGAGAGTTGACCACAGAGGCGAAGGGATGTCGCTCAGGGGCAAACCCGGCTCTGTCATCCTTCGGGGGATGGTCAACCACAGAGAAAAGGCGTTTGGAGGACAAATGTGACCCGAGGCAAGAGGATCACTAATACCGTCTCTGCAGCGTTGCTAGGCGACGGGCCTCGAATGACAGAGAAAGGGCTCTGGTAGCAGAACAGAGACAAAGTGCGAGATAAAGGCACCTAATGTAGCCTGTTATTAGCCGTATAAGGCAGAGGAGCGAAACAAACTGATAAAACATTTCAAAATTTGCGGAGGGACAAGCCCACAGTCGCAGCACACACGCATTTTTTCAAATACATTTACGTACTATTCAAATCTCCATGCAGCGAGTACACGAGTATCTTGTCACACAACAATGTTCATTAATAGTGAAGGAAACAAATCAGCTATGGGTACTTTCGTAACTTTAAAGAACGTTCTATTAATAGATGTTAGGACGTTAGGCTAAAGGTTTTATGGGTCAGAGTGCTGAGCCAATCTCAACACATGAACATTCTGTGTACGCAGAGGCGGAGGAGCGTGACCTGCACTAGTTAACAGTAGCATCCTAATTACAGCTCGTGGGGAGACAGACGGGAGACAAGCTCATTAAGAGCAGTCAAAGAGGAAGAGCTCATTAAGGAGTCAACATGGTGAGTCGAGTATGTGACCTCATTATGAAGGGGAAAGGGTGCCCCAGCTCATTAAGAGGGTGTCAGCTTATTAAGACAGATGCAGTCACCAGGAAATATCGTACCACATCAAGAGGCTTCAAGTGGAAGCCGGCTTATAACAAATGCAATTCCGTGCAGTTTCCATCAAAACTTGGACGTTAAAGTGAGAAGCAGTCCAGAGCGTTTCTTTGTACTTGCATTGTACGCTATCACCGCCTACCCCACCCCCCTCCCCCCCTTGGTGGAGTACGGCACCAGCTGCAGCGGCTGTTGCCAGCGGCTCTGGTGGCGTTATGGCGCGATGTCCTCCATGACCTTCTGCCAGCCTCAAGGCAACGGAAAAACTCCCGTCATCCATTTGCGTTTGGAGAGGGGTTGGCCGACAAAATGAGATGGCCGTCAGTAAGAGGCCGACAAGGGGAGATGGCCGTCAGGGAGAGGCCGACAACGGGATATGGTCGTCAATGAGAGACCAACATGGAGAGATGGCCGCCAAGGAGAGGCCGACAAGAGGATATGGTCGTTAAGGAGAGGTCGTCAAGGAAAAGCCGACAAGGAGATATGGCCGTCAATGAGACCAACAAGGGGAGATGGCCGTCAAGGGATGATAGCCGTTAAGGAGAGGCCGACACAGGGAGATGTCCATCAAGGAGAGGCCGACAAGAGAAGATTGCCGTTAAGGAGAGGCCGACATGGGAAAATGGCCGTCAAGGGGAGGCCGACAAGGGGAGATGGCCGTCAAGGGAATATGGTCGTCAATGAGAGACCAACATGGGGAGATGACCGTTAAGGAGAGGCCGACAAGGGGATATAGCCGTCAATGAGAGACCAACAAGGGGAGGCTGTCAAGGGGAGATGGAAGTCAAGGGAAGATTGCCGTAAGGAGAGCTGACAAAGGAAATGTCCGTCAAGGAGAGGCCGACAAGGGGAGATGTCCGTCAAGGAGAGGCCGACAAGGGGAGATGTCCGTCAAGGAGAGGCCGACAAGGAAAGATGGCCGTCAAGGGAAGTGACCGTCAAGGAGAGGCCGACAAAGGAAGTGGCCGTCAAGGGGAGGCCGACATGGGAAGTGGCCGTCAAGGAGAGGCCGACAAGGGAAGTGGCCGTCAAGGAGAAGCCGACAAGGAAGGATGGCCGGAAAGGGAAGGATGGCCGGAAAGGGAAGGATGGCCGGAAAGGGAAGGATGACCGGAAAGGGAAGGATGGCCGGAAAGGGAAGGATGACCGGCAAGGGAAGGATGACCGGAAAGGGGAGGATAGCCGGAAAGGGGAGGATTGCCGAGAAGGAGAAGTTGGCGATAGGATGGCCGACAAAGGGAGGCTGGCATAAAACGCCGCCCTGGAACGCGCCGCTACTCCGACGGCATGGGTGGGGCTTATAACATCACAAGGCTGATTCTACATCGAAAATTACCTACTGCATGTGTGGCGCCATCTAGGCAATCAAGTTCAATGTCAGGACACATTTCTTATTGTTCAGCTTCATACAAACGCAGCCAACCGATTCATCTCCGAGGGAGCAAAAAAATTACTTCAAAGTCTTCTTGCGCCCTCGCAAAAAGTTAATTTTGAACGTACCAAGTCACGAAAGCCACAAAAATGTGTACATCGATAAATAGCAATTGCCAAGAGGACGCTAGACATAAGGGTTCTGTGCGCTAAGACCCCGCAGCTGAGTTTCCTCGTCCGAAGGTCATCTTGTCGGACTGTATTGGGAAAACTTTGTTGCTAGCAAAATGGCCAAGCAGCTTTTGGGGAGGAGAGGCAGCAATAAAGGCGGATCCCTGACAACACCAGTGTCTATTTGACCGATGGAGTTCCGACAAGTTTATGTCGCAGTAACCAGGTGTATTTTTAGTCGTTAAGAGTAGGCGTTGCTTAAGGCTTCAGAAGCTACCAATGGGGAGGGTATGCCTGCCCAGAGGGACGGCAGGGCGAGATTTCAACAGCGGTACGTCGTTTAATTAAAAATAGCCTTGTAGCTACATCAATCAGCGTTCTGAATTCTGCAGATAAGTCGCAACCAGAAGTTATGTGTCTCGAAGGCAATGAGAGTAATAATTCAATAGAAAAGTCGCAACCAGAAGTTCTGTGTTACGAAGGCAATGCAAGTGATAATTAAATAGAAAAGTCGCAACCAGTCGTTTTGTGTTACGAAGGCAATGCAAGTAATAATTCAATAGAAAAGTCGCAACCAGTAGTTCTGTGTCACGGAGGCAATGCAAGTAATAATTCAATAGAAAAGTCGCAACCAGTAGTTCTGTGCCCCGAAGGCAATGCAAATAATAATTAAATAGAAAAGTCGCAACCAGTAGTTCTATGTCACGGAGGCAATGCAAGTAATAATTCAATAGAAAACTCGCAACCAATAGTTATGTGCCCCGAAGGCAATGCAAGTAATAAGTCAATAGAAAAGTCGCAACCAGAAGTTATGTGCCCCGAAGGCAATGCAAGTAATAATTCAATAGAAAAGTCGCAACCAGTAGTTCTGTGCCCCGAAGAAGACGATGCCCCAGCAGTTCTGTGCTAAGAAGAAGACGATGCCTCAGCAGTTCTGTGCCACAAAGAAGACGATGCCACAGCAGTTCTGTGCCCAGAAGAAGACGATGCCCCAGCAGTTCTGTGCGAAGAAGAAGACGATGCCGCAGCACGAAGAAGACGATGCCCCAGCAGTTTTGTGCCACGAAGACTATGCCCCAGCAGTTCTGTGCGAAGAATACGATGCCCCAGCACGAAGAAGACGATGCCCCAGCAGTTCTGTGCCACGAAGAAGACGATGCCCCAGCAGTTCTGTGCGAAGAAGACGATGCCCCAGCAGTTCTGTGCTAAGAAGACAATGCCTCAGCAGTTCTGTGCCACGAAGAAGACGATGCAAGAAGCTAATATTTGAATATAAAAGAAGGTCCAGGTAGTCCTGAGTCACGATGAACCAGACAATGTATGCAATAATTATAATACAAATAAACTAATGTAAGCTGACACTGCGTATTATGCACCGGTACAGGGTGAACCAACAAGCAGTTCACTAGCAAAGTTTCCAAATGTTTCCTGAAAATCTGATTTTATAAGTTGATTTAATGAAAGTTAGCTGCATCAAAAAAAATGTTCAAAACTTTCTAGAATATTTCATCATAAATGTGACCTCATTATGAAGGGGAAAGGGTGCCCCAGCTCATATCGTACCGCATCAAGAGGCTTCAAGTGGAAGCCGGTTTATAAAAAATGCAATTTCGGCCTCTCCCTGAAATACAACGCTACTTTACACGTCAGATTCATGTATTGAGGCAGTTTAAGTCGAGAAATTACGAGTCTCGAACATGGCATAAAGGCAGTCTTTCACAGGCTATTAAGGCAATCTTACACATAACATCAAGGCGGTCTTACACATAACATCAAGGCGGTCTTACACATATCAAGGTGGTCTTACACATAACATCAAGGTTGTCTTACACATAACATCAAGGCGGTCTTACACATAACATCAAGGCGGTCTTACACATAACATCAAGGCGGTCTTACACATAACATCAAGGCGGCCTTACACATAACATCAAGGCGGTCTTACACATTTCATCAAGGCGGTCTTACACATTTCATCAAGGCGGTCTTACACATAACATCAAGGCAGTCTTAAACATAACATTAAAGCCAACTTAGACATAACATTAGGGCAGTTTTATACATAATATCAAGGCAGTCATACATATAACATTAAAGCAGTCTTAGACATAACTTTAAGGCAGTCTAACACACAACATTAGGAAAGTCTTACACATAACATTAAGGCAGTTTCACTCATAACATTTAGGCAGTCTTACACATGACATTAGGGCAGTCTAACAAATAATATTAAAGCAGTCTTAAACATAACATTAAAGCCAGTCTTAAACATAACATTAAGGCAGTCTTACACATAACATTAAGGTAGTCTTACACCTAACATTAAGGCAGTCGTACACATAACATCAAGGCAGTCTTACACATGACATTGGGCCAGTCTTACACATGACATTGGGCCAGTCTTACACGTGACATTGAGCCAGTCTTACACGTGACATTGGGCCAGTCTTACACGTGACATTGGGCCAGTCTTACACGTGACATTGGGCCAGTCTTACACGTGACATTGAGCCAGTTTAACACATGACATTAGGCCAGTCCTACACCTGACATTGGGCCAGTCTTACACATGACATTGGGCCAGTCTTACACATGACATTGGGCCAGTCTTACACATGACATTGGGCCAGTCTTACACATGACATTAGACCAGTCTTACACATGACATTGGGCCAGTCTTACACATGACATTGGGCCAGTCTTACACATGACATTAGGCCAGTCTTACACATGACATTGGCCAGTCTTACACATGACATTGGGCCAGTCTTACACATGACATTGGGCCAGTCTTACACATGACATTGGGCCAGTCTTACACATGACATTGGGCCAGTCTTACACATGACATTGGGCCAGCCTTACACATGACATTGGACCAGTCTTACACATGACATTGGGCCAGTCTTACACATGACATTGGGCCAGTCTTACACATGACACTGGGCCAGTCTTACACATGACATTGGGCTAGTCTTACACATGACATTGGACCAGTCTTACACATGACATTAATGCAATGTTACACAAATGTCATTAGTTCACTAACACATGACATTAAAGTAGTCATACACATGGCATAAGGGCAGTCTTTCACATGATATTAGGGCAGTCTTTCACTCGACATTAGAGCAGTCTTTCACTCAACATTAGAGCAGTCTTTCACTCGACATTAAAGCAGTCTTTCACTCGACATTAGAGCAGTCTTTCACTTGACATTAGAGCAGTCTTTGACATGACATTAAGGCAATTTTACACGTATCATTTAGGCAGTGTCCTTCATGACATCAAGACTGTCTCACAACTAGAGGTAGTCTTGCTCATTAGGGTAGTTGCTGCACATGGCATAACTCATCTTCACATGTGTGATGCTCCTGGTAAATCCCTACTTGACCAGAGGAGGTGTTATTATAGTCACTGTTGACCTTGTGATTGACCAGCAAAGTGATGGCAATAATCATCTCCAGCCTGCTGCTGCGTCACACACCTTTAACAACAACAAGCAAGACAATGCATCCCCTCAGGCTGCAGCTTATGACTACGAGGTTTGTAAACATGGCCTTGACTGGCAGCTTACGCCTAATTTATGCCTAGGTACCTGATTTTTCTTCAAACAAGCAAAACCGATCGCCCACATAGTGGTTTATGAGGAACTCAGAATTATGAGGAACAAGCAGAAAAACTGAATCAGATTGAAGAGACCTGTTAAAAGCCTTAGCTACCCCACTTATAGCAATGCTTAAATTGACAAATCAACTAGCTACTGCATAAAAAAATTCAACTTATGTGAATGAATAGTAACAACTAAAATTAATCTTTTAAGATTGCTGTGAAACAGAGTGGACATGATTGAGGGGGGGAAATGATTGAGCCAAATTGTTTTTTCTTTCTGTTTAGACTGGACAAGCTCCCATTTCCATATATACTGTTCATTTCCAGGATTTTCCCTATAACTGAATAATATTCAGCTGAAAATAAATTGATTGAAATATTAGCACCCAATTTCTTTATTGTAGCTATATTGCTAATAAGTTCAAAGTCAATTGAAGGTAAACTTGCATGTTACAAATAATTCAAAGTAATATTACTTACATTAGGTACAATAATGTAGCTACCTATAGGCATTTGAAATAAATGATCATTTGAATAAAAATACTTAATTGACATTTCAAAAATAAATGAAGCTATGGTCATTTCAACCAGAAAATAATTGTCATACCAACAAAAGACTCAAAATTGTCATTCATTTTATGTAGGTAGGTCCATGAACCATGGATGACAGAACTAAAAAACAGAACTATGTTGATGAACAGAAGGAAACAGCTTCATAGAAAATGAGGAACACTAAGTCGAGATTAAAATGTTGCATTATGCATAGTTGCACTTACTGACAACATCTTTTTGACCAGGTAGCTAGCAACATGTAGTGACAACTTACACCACAAGAGCAGTCCTTCCTAAGATAGGTATGAATGCAGCAATGCCACTGGCAAAACACAAGACTACAAGTTCAAAGATTTTAACTGATGAGAGGAACAAGCTCACACCAAGTAGCAAACTGAACAAGATTAAACGTGTTGCTATAGCTAACTCCAATGATGTACAGGAGTCTCAAACATAAAAAGGATGAACAAGATGCAACATGTTTCCTGCTCTAATGATAAAGATACACAAGGTGCAGTAGAACATCAATTAGCAATACAGAAATTTCTTCACATGGAAATTCCAAATTATTCATTACCTATAAAGTTTTTCAATGAGTTTTGTAGGACTACAAAATTAATGACAAAACACACCCCTACAAAATATTGTTTTGATTTTTTGAAATAAAATTGATAAAGCAGTATTTTTTTGTTTGTTTTTCAATCTGAAAATAGCATGCGTAGGGTTTTTAAAAAGCTGAAAAAATTTGGTAGTGTTTTCTAAACCAAAACAGATAGCATCAACCGGGGTGACTCCCCGCATTTTGCACATACTTTGAAATAACTCAAAAAGTTTGCTGCCAAGAGATTTCGTATTTACTGTGTGTATAGCTTCTATTATGAAGATGGAGCACCATAAGTTTCAACATTCTAGCAAACCAAAAAAAAGTTTTTTTTTTAAACACTGCGGCAAGCTACTGCCCCTAAACAGGGGTGACTCCCCGCACCCCCCATATATCAATAATTGAAACAAATTAAAAGTTTGAGAGTACCAATAGATTAGTATGCCTATATTAGTATATTATATAAGTTGCTTAAAATAAAATTTTACATAAAATATAACGTCTTTTGCTCTTGCTGCCGTCATGCTTGACTGTTGAAGGAATTATTTTTTTCGATTTCACAGCATTAAATATAGTTTTTCTTCAGTAATTGCAATCCAACTTTACTGGAAGTCATTTCGCCACATCCTGAACTAATTATGACCCCAAGGTATTAGTAAATTAGCAAATATTACAAAAGAACTATCTTTTTAATAATACAATTAAACAGGTAAAATATTGAGTTCTTTAATTCTATAGCAAACTTATTGCATTAACATGAATACAAAACATGCTAGGTTAAGGTATTGTTATCTAGATATGAAAATATGCTGAAAAAAAATCGTTCCTGGGCGGTAAACATAAGTCAACACTTAGGCCTAGACTTGTCACCATGTGTTGAAAACATCGTTCATTATAAAATTAGTTACGCATTTTGAAATTAGCTGTGGTGTCATTATTGTGGGTCATTTACTTCCAGATGCCATTATATGTGTGTAGAATTGCATTTAATTACTTTTCAATGAAGAAAAACGATGATATTTAATAACAAAATAGTTGCGGGAAGTCACCCCCGATTTTTTATCCAACTGGGTTGACTCGCCGCAGTTGTATATTTGTATATATCTACAAAAGTTTACATTTTTTCCCAAAATCCGTCATACACAACGCACTACAACAAATTCCAAGTAGCACCACCGAATTTGGTCCTAATCCAATGGAAACACTAGCCGCAGCATCAAAGTTAGCAGAACGTCAAATTTTACAAACCAAAATTATCGGGGACTGACTTGAAAAACACACCTTCACTTTCATAAATTCTGTGCGCACATTGAATTTCTACAAGTAGCTGATACTTACTAACAAAGACCTGCTCTTTCAAGTCCCGTAATCAAATATTGTGATTTCCAATGTTTTGGTGCCCAAAAGGGGGGTGCGGGGAGTCACCCCAGGTTTTCGACTGCGGTGCCAACCCTGCTGTAAAATATTGAACTTAAATTTTTCTTGACTTCCATGCAGTGACAAAATATAGGTTTGTTGATGATGAAGTTGTGTTGGCAGCGCAGCCAGTTTTGTTTGACCAGAATATGAGCAGCTTTAGCATCTTCTTCTTGATAACAATACTTAAGCACTATGGCTAGCTACCAGTTTGCTAGCTACCAGTCTTTGAAATGTTTATGCAATTAATTGAACAAACACAAATTAAGAGCTCATAAAAAGGCACAACTGGCAAGTGGTATTTTATAAACATAAGAGGTCATTCAATCATTCTCTGCATTTCCCACCTCTATTTAGCAAAACATTTGGGCCTGCCTTGAGCTCAGGAAAAGCTCACATAGCCCTAAATAGGTTTAATACACTTGATGAAATGTGGTAGCTATATAGACTTTGTCAATATGGTAATATGATCAATAATTTTATTTACACACATGTTAAACTGATTGAAATGCCTGCATTGTCAAAGATATAGAGACATTTCCACTTGGACATTATGTGCATGTGTTGCTGTATTAGTGATGCCTATGATAAGTTACCTGCCTGGAGTTACTGGATGACAACCCAACTTGAGTTGGTAATATGCCAGTCGGATATTGTAGAAGGAGGTGGGGAAATCATATGCTATGCTATTGAAGTCAAATTGAGACCATGGAGAACTGCATCCCATATTTTGGGACCAAGGCCATAGGTTAATTTATCTTCTACTTTAATGTTTGGCCATAGTGATGTTAGTCCATAGAGTGAGCAGTGCTTTAGTCCAAAATAACTCAAGCTGGCAATTTATGAATGGACTCCAAACTAGGTAATAAGCACAGGTTGCTCAAAGAGGCTGGTTTGTCATGTGTTTGGGCACAGGCCTATCCCTAAGCAGTAAAGTTAATGAATAGCAATGTCCTTACAGTAGCTAGCAATTCTCTTTTATACCCCTTTTCAAAAAACCTTGTGCACCATAAATATTTTCAATTCATCAGCAACACATAACCATAAGATATATGACTTGACCTAATTAAATAAGTAGGTACCACTGAAAAGATTTAGCAAAAATTTACATCTGAAGCAGCCGGCAAGAACCAGAGGCCGCATTTTGTTGCTTACTTGACCTTAATACTCAGCTACCTTTCAATCCAATTGACCCTAGACTTGATTTGGGCTTCATTTCCAACGGAGCCTCAACACAAGTCATTGATCTCTCCCCAAATTGATCTCAATACCCAGTTCTTTAAACAATTGCATACAACACTATGTAACCAGATGGTTTAGCTGTCCCCTGTGCAAAACATTGACACATAGCAGTGATTTGGTGAGCAGTTGTTGACCATTTTGTCAGAAGTAGTAAGCAATCCTATCTGCATTATGGAAATATGTTAACGCTAATAATTGAGGATAAGCTTGGCTAGCTGTGTAAGAGAGCAATAGCATAGTAGCATTCAACACTCACCAGTTCTGTAGCTGAGCCAGTCTGTCTGACATTGGGGTTCTTGCCGTTCACAGCTGCTGCCTTTGAGTCGTACACTTCCCAGTCACTCTTGAGGACTGGGGTCATAAACGCACACATCATTGGGACCGGAGTTAGAAAGGCACACTCCTGCACAGGTAAAGAAACACAAGGTCAAGCACTTCATAAAAAGGATTTAAGGATTTGACATTTATTTAGGTATAATGACATGTTGGCAAAATAACAGAAATATCAGAATACACAGATGATACGTACCAAGTCTGTCAGCGTGAGCTGTTCTGAAGACAACATTTGCTACCTAGGTGAATTTAATGTTAACTTAAAACTAGGGTTGAGGAGTAAGGACCGACCAAACGGACATTGTTGGAGGACATCCTCTACTCTGCACTTTTGAATATGTCAAGACAGATGCAAGCATTCCATTGGACCTTTAATTTCAAGAAAAATAATCAGAGTAAGTCTGATCATCGACGTTTACTTTATCATGACAATTTACTGTTTCAATTGTCATTTACTTAGCTTGAGAGCAGAAGATGTCCGACATCAGGTAGTCTATTACAATACTCACATTGTTTGGCAAACGATGGCACCAATTTGAAACTAACTGCATAGTTAGCATGACAAATTAACATATGCACACAGGAAATAAATATTTCAATGAGCCATAATTGATGGATACACTAAATGAACAGATTTCTACATGAACAAGATAATTTGAAATTTGAGCATGAGAGGCAAGAAAAAATATATATATATATACAGAATGAAAGCATCTATAGATGAAATGTTTATACACAAATAGTCGACTCGGTAAATTGCATAGCACAAGTAAATTACAATTCATGAGTTTCTGCACGTACAAGTTCGAACAGGTATAATTTTAGTTTACGTTTAAAGGTAGCAATACTTCTGCCAGTCCTTATATCTATGGTAATAGAATTCCAGGTTTTAGCAGCTCTGTATTTTAAAAATAGTTGGGACTGTGTTGGATTATTTCTAATGAAAAAACTTATCAATGTAAGTTAAATGATTCAAAGCTTTGTAGACAAACACTGCAGCGGAAAAGGTAATGATTTGACACAGAGGGAGGATGTTTCATTGACAAAAGATAGGCAACGTGTGGTCACGTCTGCTAGCATGCGATAGTGTTCTGATGACGCGCTTTTGACTAGGAACAATAGGTCTTAAGTTTGCTTTGTAGGTAGACGCATACACGTTTACACAATACGTCAGAAAAGGATGAATAAGGGTATAGTACAAAAGCCTTTTAGCAGGAGTGGTAAGACAATTTCTAATTTTGTATTGGATGCCACATGATTTGGATAATTTTCAGACAACAAATGAGACGTGATCTTTCGAGTTAAGTCTCTGATCTACGATAACACCGAGAAACTTTGTTTTTGCTACATATGCCCCCTGTTGACCGTTTAATTCTATTTGTGTGTTAGGAATAGGTATCATCCTCCTGGAAAATATCATGACCTGCGTCTTGTCAACATTAAGCGTCAGCTTGTTGGATGTGAACCAGTTTGAAAAGTGAACCAATTGATTATTCATATTAGTAATAGTATCATTGAGGTTTTTCCTGGTCAAATAAACTGTAGTATAATCTGCAAAAAGTACAAAGGATAACCTGTTGCTAGTGTTTATAATGTCATTAATATATATAAGGAAGAGCAAAAGTCCCAGGATCGACCCTTGCAGAACTCCTATATTTAACGTACTGGCAGATGATTATTGTTTATTCCAAGTCACTAGGTGTTTTCTATCAAGAAGATAACTTTTAATCCAACTTTTATCGATGGAACTAACTCCATAATGCTGTAATTTTGCAACTAAAATCTCATGATTCATGCAGTCAAAAGCTTTGCTAAGATCCATAAAAGTTGCAACGGTGACTTTACCACTGTCAAACACATCAACAACGTCTCCAGCAAATTTTAATAAAGCATGCTCTGTGTTCCTGAAAGCTTGAAAACCAAATTGATTTTGGCTAAGTAGGTTATTTGAGACAAAATTAGTAGCTATATAGTCTAGCATAAAATATTTTTTCATAAACTTTGCTCAAGACGGGCAGGACTGATTTTGGGCGATAATTTTTAATGTCTGTTTTGCTCTTATTTTTATATATTGGACTAATTTTAACAATTTTGAGTGCATCAGGAAAGAGTCCTTGCATGAGAGACTTATTGATAAATTAGGTCAAAGGAGCTACCATAGTCCCAGATATAGCTTTAATCACATTGATTGGGATGTTATCGTGCCAGTGCTGCAACTATTTTTTAAATCATTAATGATTGATTTAACTTTGTTTGAGTCGGGAGGGTTAAAGATTGGCTGTTCAGGAATAGCATTCCCTGTATAATGTTCAAAAAGGATGTTGTTGCTGATAATTGATTCACTTAGAGTATTGGGAATACTATTGAAGTAATTATTGAAAGCATTTGAAATCGTTTGAGGATCAGTGATGATTTCCTCATCAATAATAATTGAATCCAATTTACTGTTTGTTTTTCCCTAGAAGGTTGCTTATGATTTTCCAGACTTTTTTGCTATTTCCTTGAGAGGTCTCTATTAAATTTTGGATATAGTTTTCACGAGCAATATTTGTCAGTTTAGTGAATGCATTTTTGTATTGTTCAAATTCGTCTCTACGAATGACGGGATGCCTTTTGTATCTACCGTACAGTCTGTCCTTCTCTTTTTGTGAGGCAAGTAAGCCAGGTGTCATCCACGGATTCTTAGCTTGTTTGTAGCTGAGCTCTTTAGTTGTAAGCGGAAAATGCACCTTGAACAGTTCAATTAATATACAACAAACTGCGAGAAAGCATAGTTTGAGTTTACTGTGGATAGTACCTCATTAAAGTTGTACGGTCCCAGCGCCTCTTTAAAGCTTTGAATTTTACGGTGGCTATATTTACAATAGGTAAATATAGCAACCGTACTGGGTTTGTGACAATTTGGTTTTTGAATGAAAATTGAGTAATGGTCGGAGACATCGGAAATGATCACAGCTGCATGTGTTACACTGTTAACATCGTTGTTGAAAATGTTATCTATTAATGTTGCCGATCCAACAGCTGTGCGTGTTGGTTTGGTAATTAATGGGTACAGACCATGAGAAAGGAAATTATTACAATAGTCAGCAACTAAATTTGATCCATACCAAATGCTTGGTACATTGCATTCACATATTCAATACTGAAAATACATAACATTAAAATTGTCATGACAATAATGTGGATGATGAAGCTTCAACATGTGTTGGCATAGCAAGGTAGTGATTGCAAACAGTCTGCTGTATTTATGGCTGATACTATAAACCTCTTTAACCCATTGGAATCAGGGAACAATAATAATCTAGGGTATTTATTTCTATCCTATGTGGCAAACTATCAGGGTATTATAGGGTGTCCTCACTGCCCACCCAAAAAAAATGATTACCTCAATGTCAAGTGGGATACAATACCAGTAAATGTGAAATAATCTAATCAATTGAGTGCTTCATACCTTTACCATACTGCGATTCAACAAGC
>SDVV010019114.1:0-13600 GCA_016164225.1 Gammarus roeselii | reverse complement strand
TATATAAATATGTTGATAAAAAACTTACCTTACTACATACAATTTGATTTAAATGAAGTTTAAATAAAACGCAAAATTAAAAATAGGATCTCTATCTTCGTAACTGATAGTAAAATCAGCCTGTCCTAGACAGCCTGAGTCAACAAACAATTAAATAAGCGTTTAAAAGTCCCTACACGGAAGCCGTTTCAGTTGAATGGTTTCTATTATTTTTTATTCCATAGAATGCTAGCATGCAGCTTTGTCTGAATCTCTTTAAATCAAATACATAGAAGATTACATTAATTTATCAACTCTCAATTGCACAGAATAAATATTGAAATTTATAACAAGAAAGAGAATATGTATTTTTGTGATGAATCGGTTACCTGTTCATGAACACGTTGTATTGCTCTCGGTAGCTGTACTTTGCGGGGATAAGTGTCATACCTGTGTATGAATACCAACCTGCAACCTCTTTAGAGAGGATACTGTTCACTTAATGTCCAATAGTTACCAGGACCTCGTCCCTTTCAGCCATAATATAGGGGATAAACACATCCAATATGTGTATTCCCTCATTCCTTAATCAAGGCGCACTGTTATTGACACGAGGCACTGCTTTTGTTCTGTTTCCATACGTGCACTATTCATGGATACAGCCTTTGTTATTAAGTTTATTGATTTGAACACGTGCTCTGACTTTGTACGACCACGTAATTTGAACCTGCATGGTTGTGGTTATTTTTAAATGCAGTGTGTCCGGGAAATAGTGATTTATTTTGACACATAACAAAATCAGAAGTAATTTACTTTTTTCTCCGTACCTAGTCGAAAAATAAAAACCAATGACGGAATTTCGCGTTTTGTCAGCTACAACGAATTTACTCCGGATTTATTGAACAACCCTAGGTGTTTGTCCTATTTTTATGAATGGCTGCGTTCTTATATTCTATTACCATTACCTCAATTGTCCTCTGTTGATGGTCCAATTCAAAACACTCTTAATTTCGTTTATGACGGAAGGTAACTGTTACCAGTTTGCGTACCACCTTCCTCTCTCCCTCCTTCCACTCATCTGATTCCCTCTGAAAGGTAACACATCTGTTTTTTTTCATTGTTTAGCCGTCTATTTAAAACGGATCTTTTTAACAGTGGTGGACACTTTCAGCAGAGGCAATAAATGACACAAAGACGCGAAGGCTCTTAAACTCTTTATTTTGAGTTTGATAGTGGGATTCCGTACCAACTAGCCAGATGGCAGCACCAGCTGCCCTATTAAATCAAAGACAATATTCCTTGAACTCAACAGAAGCCAAGATACAACAATTTATTTCCTTTGGCAGCTACATTGGAATCCAAACTCCTCTGTCTTCGCCTCCTGGTATAGTTGAAGCCCCCCTTCATGCGCATCCTGGTATAGTTCAAACCCCCCTTCATGCGCATCCTGGTATCGTTCAAACCCCCCTTCATGCGCATCCTGGTATAGTTCAAACCCCCACTCATGCGCATCCTGGTATAGTTCAAACCCCCCTTCATGCGCATCCTGGTATAGTTCAAACCCCCATTCATGCGCATCCTGGTATAGTTCAAACCCCCATTCATGCGCATCCTGGTGTAGTTCAAACCCCCCTTCATGCGCATCCTGGTATATTTCGAACCCCCTTTCATGCGCATCCTGGTATAGTTCAAACCCCCATTCATGCGCATCCTGGTATAGTTCAACCCCCCATTCATGCGCATCCTGGTGTAGTTCAAACCCCCATTCGTGCGCATCCTGGTATAGTTCAACCCCCCATTCATGCGCATCCTGGTGTAGTTCAAACCCCCATTCATGCGCATCCTGGTATAGTTCAAACCCCCATTCATGCGCATCCTAGTATAGTTCAAACCCCCATTCATGCGCATCCTGGTGTAGTTCAAACCCCCCTTCCCACGCGTCCTGGTGTAGTTGGTTGTCTCTGCTTAGAAGCTGACCTGTATATCCCAAGTATATTCGTTATAATAAACAAAAATAACTTCACCATTATAGTCGTAATTTCCAGCTATGCTTGGTAAAATACGTAAACTACTGCTTATTTTAGGGTGATAGAAAACCCCGCCCCCACCGGATACCCTGTATTTGTAATTGTATGGCATATTCCAAGTACTTCAATGTACGTACGTACAAACATGAACATTTTTTAATAATTGCACAAGTAAGCGCCCGAAGTAGTGAAGTGCACTTATTTGCAAGTGAACGTCATGTAAATAGAGTAACTGTGAACATTGCTTCAATAAATGAGTTTGAGTTTGAGTTTGAGTGTTTGAGAAATCACGGTATTTGAAAGCCCACGTTATTTATCAAAGCACGTCAATTAACTATCAAGTAATACCATCTTCATGAAGGAATATTTAGTCAATCGTGCCTGTCCTTCAGCCTCGACTGGCTCTTTTGATCAGGCGCCACGGCAGCCACTGACGGCTATTATCTTCAGCCTTCAGCCTCGACTGGCTCTTTTGATCAGGCGCCACGGCAGCCACTGACGGCTATTATCTTCAGCCTCGACTGGCTCTCTTGATCAGGTGCCACGGCAGCCACTGACGGTTAGTATCTTCAGCCTTCAGCCTCGACTGGCTCTTTTGATCATGCGCCACGGCAGTCACTGACGGCTAGTATCTTTAGCCTTCAGCCTCGACTGGCTCTTTTGATCAGGCGCCACGGCAGCCACTGACGGCTAGTATCTTCAGCCTTCGGTCTCGACTGGCTCTTCTGATGAGGCGCCACGGCAGCCACTGACGGCTAGTATCTTGTAACTAGATCCTTACTCTCTCCAAGCGCAGCTTGTAAAACTCGGACAACGCTTTTGTAGAATGTGTTTAGACATAGTGTCGTGCTTAACACCCACGGCAGGTCGTGCGTGTCGGAAAGACGGGCGTTTGTGCACGACGCTGATCAAATATCCAAGAATTCTCTAGTTACATCGCGGCGCTTTTCATTGCTCCCGCCGCACGGTAACAGGTACGGCATAAAGAGGAACACGCTTTAAACACGTCAATGTCTTAATCTTCTGGCCGCAGCTGACGCGGGTGGGCATTCGAATGCCATTGAAGCGTGTCTGTTTATAACTTCAGTGCAATAATTGTGTGACTTCTGAAGTCTTGATTCGAACATTCCTGTTACGAGATTGGAGGTATTGATTTATTTATATACAGAGGGGACACACCCATTTCGTTTTGTAAGTCTGCGTTACATAATACGTACATACACACACAAATACGCCCAATTGCAATATCTGGACACATTAAGTAGTTACTTCGAACCTAGATATTTTTTGCACCAATGGTACATCGTTGAAAAAAGAGGCACCACTTATTATAGGTCATATTATTTAAAAAAAAGCGTCTGTATGCTAAATTTTAAACATTTTCACTAGTAATTTATATTTTGCCAATAAACATGTACATTTGAATTGGCTTGCTTGGAAGGTTGTAAGTATAACGAGTTAGAAGGCCTAACTAATCGCTACTGGGTGACGGGTGGCCATGTTTTCCCTTAGGAGAAATAATAAATGTGATGTCCTAATCCGACGGCAGCAACGGCCGTCGCTCTTAATGGCGCATTGCAGCTTTGACACTCACAGACGGAGGCCGTCGCTCTTGATGGCGCATTGCAGCTTTGACACTCACAGACGGAGGCCGTCGCTCTTGATAGCGCATTGCAGCCTTGACACTCACAGACGGAGGCTGTCGCTCTTGATGGCGCATTGCAGCCTAGACACTCGCAGACGGAGGCCGTCGCTCTTGCTGGCGCATTGCAGCCTAGACACTCACAGACGGAGGCCGTCGCTCTTGATGGCGCATTGCAGCCTAGACACTCACAGACGGAGGCCGTCGCTCTTGATGGCGCATTGCAGCCTAGACACTCGCAGATGGAGGCCGTCGCTCTTGATGGCGCATTGCAGCCTAGACAATCACAGACGGAGGCCGTCGCTCTTGATGGCACAGTGCAGCCTAGACAATCACAGACGGAGGCCGTCGCTCTTGATGGCACAGTGCAGCCTAGACAATCACAGACGGAGGCCGTCGCTCTTGATGGCGCATTGCAGCCTTGACACTCACAGCCGGAGACCATCGCTCTTCTTTGAACTGTACAAATTAGTCAGCGGGGTCATAACTAGTCATCAGGAACATGAATGCTGTATGTTTTAGTAGATACGGGCTATGAGCCCGATTCACTCACTGTCCCCTCCATTTCTCATTATCATTCGCCCCTTTCCTCCTCCCGCCTTTCGCTCTCTTTTCAATGATGAGGAAATTTCCTGTTTTTTCATGGCGAGGTCAGATGCGTCCGGATGATTTTTTTTCATTAGCCTCAAAGATTCATATTACAAATTTCAAAATAAAAGCACAAACGAGCACTGCTGCATAAGACATTGTATTTAGGTCTATCTTAAAATTGAGCAAGCCAGGACAGGAAAATAAATTTAACTTGTCGGTCAAATACTCATAAGGAATAGATTATAATGTTATGAAAAAAAATGCAACAAAAATATTATATTTATCGTTATAAAAAAGGTAAGAAGATAAAACAGTATCTGAAATTCGAAATGAGCTGCGAAATTTTATTACCTTGATCGACGGGATACGAACTATTAGTTTGATTGAGGAAACAGCCTGTTTCCTTTTCTGTCCTAGTTTGACCACTTGAAAGATTGACCTGAATATAATGTTTTATGCGCCTGTACTCGTGCTTGCTTTTATTCTAAGATTACGGTAGACTGCTGATGATGTACTATCGGTTACAAAGGTAGAGACTTTATTTTCGATTTCGCGTTTTATTTAAACTTCATTTAAATCAGATTGTATGTAGTCAGGTCAGTTTTTATGGTTGTATGTTTACAGCCAAGCGTCTGGAGGAAATGCAAATTTGTAAGTACATACTATAAATAATACAATCTCGGTGCAGGGATGTCGTAAACAAAACACGAAATTTTAAACAAGGTCTATCTTTGTAACCGATGGTACTTGATAACAAGATTTCGTCACATGCTGAACGGATTCTTTTTTTCATGTCATTTGCTCCTCAAGCAGGAAATACTGGGATTGGCTTGCTGAAACGTGAAGAAAAATAACCAGAAAAAGGCTCTCAGGGCAGTACCAGCTCCTTCCAAACGTTGCCTCTCAAGCTGCTGTTGCTATTTTTGCTGTCGCTGCTCCTGTTGTTTTTTCTGCTCCTGTGGTTGTTGCTGCTCCTTTTGTAATCCCTGTTGCTCTTGCTTTTGTTTTCGTTTGCGTTGCTGATATCGTTGCAGATGTAGTTGTTGCTATTTTTGCTGCTCATGTTTTCGATATTGCTGCCGTTTTCCTGCTGGTTTGCTGTTGTTTTGTTGTTTTATTGCTGTTGTTTTGCTGCTATTGTTGTTGATGTTGTTGATATTGTTGTTGTTGTTGTTAGTGCTGTCGTTACTGCGTCCTAGCGAGGCAGTGAGCACAAAAACGGACACTCGTCTCGGAAGCCACCATTAACGACAAAACTTACTCGATTCCTGAAAGAGGACCATTTTCTGGAGTTATGTTCCTTATTGATTAATAATTCACCTCTTCTTCTTCGCTCTCCTGTATAGCCATGGAACTCATTGGAACCATGCCTCATGTACCAAATCACAGCATAAACTGTTGGATGAACGAACATGTAGTTTATTGTTTTCACTTGAATGTGGAAATTGAATATCTCCCTTGTGATCCATATCTGGATGTTTTTTTATTCACAACAACGACGCTGTTACCACCACAGTGAGACAGTGATACAGTGATACGCTGTTACCACTACAGTGAGACAGTGATACAGTGATACGCTGTTACCACCACAGTGAGACAGTGATACAGTGATACGCTGTTACCACCACAGTGAGACAGTGATACAGTGATACGATGTTACCACCACAGTGAGACAGTGATACAGTGATACGCTGTTACCACCACAGTGAGACAGTGATACAGTGATACGCTGTTACCACCACAGTGCGACAGTGATACAGTGATACGCTGTTACCACTACAGTGAGACAGTGATACAGTGATACGCTGTTACCTCTACAGTGAGACAGTGATACAGTGATTCGCTGTTACCACCACAGTGAGACAGTGATACAGTGATACGCTGTCACCACTACAGTGAGACAGTGATACAGTGATACGCTGTTACCTCTACAGTGAGACAGTGATAAAGTGATTCGCTGTTACCACCACAGTGAGACAGTGATACAGTGATACGCTGTCACCACTACAGTGAGACAGTGATACAGTGATACGCTGTTACCTCTACAGTGAGACAGTGATAAAGTGATTCGCTGTTATCACTACAATGAGACAGTGATACAGTGATACGTTGTTACCACCACAGTGAGAGATACGCTGTTACCACCACAGTGAGACAGTGATACAGTGATACGCTGTTACCACTACAGTGAGACAGTGATACAGTGATACGCTGTTACCACTACAGTAAGACAGTGATACAGTGATACGCTGTTACAACTACAGTGAGACAGTGATACGCTGTTACCACTACAGTAAGACAGTGATACAGTGATACGCTGCTACCACCACAGTGAGACAGTGATACAGTGATACGCTGTTACTACCACAGTGAGACAGTGAAACAGTGACACGCTGTTACCACGACAGTGAGACAGTGATACAGTGATACGCTGTTACCACCGCAGTGAGACAGTGATAGAGTGATACGCTGTTACCACTACAATGAGACAGTGATACAGTGATACGCTGTTAACACTAAAATGAGACAGTGATACAGTGATACGTTGTCACCATTACAGGGATACAGTGATACGCTGTTACCACCACAATTATACAGTGCTACAGTGATACGCTGTTATCACTACAGTGAGTCAGTGATGCAGTGATACGCTGTTACCACTACAATGAGACAGTGATACAGGGATACAGTTATACGCTGTTACCACCACAATGATGCATTGATACGCTGTTACCACCACAGTGAGACAGTGATAAAGTGATAAGTTGTTACTTACCACCACAGTGAGACAGTGATACGCTGTTACTACCACTGTGAGGCAGTGATAAAGTGGTAAATTGTTACTTACCACCACAGTGAGACAGTGATACGCTGTTACTACCACTGTGAGACAATGATACGCTGTTACCACTACAGTGAGACAGTGATACAAAAGTCATACATTGTATAAGCGAATTGGTTACAATTGTTATTGTTACGGCTGTTTTTGATGTTTCTCCCATTGAGTGATTGTGTTATTAACGCTTCTGCTATTGTTACTGGCGTATCAACCGTTGTTGGTTCCGCTACTGCTGTTTCTACCATTTCTGTTTGTGCTGCTGTTACTTCAGTTGTTGTTGCTGCTGCTGCGGTGCAGTCACCACCACGCAGCACGGAAGGTCAGATATAAATAGCTAAGCTGGCTTTTGGATGCCGGGAGGAGACGGAGGGCAGAGGAAGAGGAGCCAGGAATCAGAAAAGTAGTGGGGAGAGATGGGAGAGAGGTGGCCAACAATGTAGAGAGAATAGAGGCGATGGGAGGGAGCTTGGGGGTAGTGGGGTGAGGAAAAGGAGTTATGGGAGAGAGATAGAAGGAAATGGGTAAATGATGAAGAAGGTGGAAGATAGGTAGAAAGTAATGTAGTGAGGATGGGGATAGATGGAAGGGGATGGTAGATAATCTGGAAAATATCAGGGGAATGAGATGAGGCGAAATAAAATGGGGAAAAAGTAGAAAGTTGGAAGTGAGGTACAAGGAAATGGGGAGATGACATGGAGATGGAAGGAGAATAAAGAATGGAATTTATAAGAAGGCTTCAGAAGTGAATGGGACGTAGTGGAGGAAGAAAGAATGATGACTGGAAGAACTAGAGATGAATTAAGTTGACGGTAGGAGTAGAGAAAATGAATGAATGTGATGGAGGGGATTGGGAGACAATGGCCCAAATAAATGAGGCACTGGAGAAAAAAGTTGTGTCCGGTGGAGTGAAGTGGAGAGAAGATACTAGGAAGTAGGAGAGAATAGAAAGGAAGTAGCCAAGGAACTCGTCGTGATGGAACAAAATAGATATACTTGCATCTTCTTGGATACTTGGAGGTACTTCGCTATAAAAAACTGGTCGCAGCGTAGCTGCTACCTGGCCCACAGCTGCGGGGACATTCTTCACTCGTGCGGTGGCATCAGCATTTGCATGTTGCTGCCACATGCGCCAGTCAGATCCTGGCTCCGAGAGGCTGTTGAGTGTGAGTTGTCTCCACAGGGAAGGTGTCCATTCATTAAAGGCTTATCAGTAACACAGCTGAGGTACTTGTCCAATCGGATTATAAACCCTAAGATGTTAGCTCTCTCTGACAATTGAGGCTCACGTTTGATTTCACGTATTTTCAGTGGCATTTGATTGAATAGCTGAGGTGGCCGGTATTTGAAACTGTGAAATGCTACGGCTTGCATCTTTTCACCGCCCGTCCGTTCTAGCACTTCGAAATAGCACATTCTGCCAATACTTGCCTGATTTCTCATGGTCACTTTGGTTACATTTTTTTCATTTACATTGACCGTGTAGCCTTCCAGAATTTTAGAAACGTTAATGATCATAAATTTTACAAAACATCTTTGGATTGAGTATAGCTTTAAAGTATTCAATCTGTCGTAATAATCCATTTCTTTTACCTCTGTAATTTTTGAGGTGAAGCTTCTTTGAACTGCTTCAAGTCTTACCAGATCTATCCGTTTATACGGGATCCAGAAGGGAAACCAATAGTCCATCGCTGGTTGGATTAGTTGTTTGCAAAAAGTCAGCATTGTCCTCTTATCTCTAGATAAAAAGGTTCTCATGGCCCAGGAACACAGTCTTCTGCCACTAGCCTCACCCCTTGCAATTTGTTCATTAAATAAAGCACTATTTTGCAATGTTATGCCTAAGCCACGCCAGCTTTCTTTCTCTTCAATGGCAGCATTGTTGCAAGAATGATATAAAGACCCTGTTTTCAGGTCACATTCATTTTCGTATTTTAGTCATTCAAATTTGAATTCATTGCATTGCATGTTGTTTTTGCCCGCCCACTTGAAGATGTCTTCCAGATCCCCTTGAAATTTGTCTTCATCTTTTGCATCCTACACCATGCCTAGTACTCTGGTATCATCTGCAAAGCAGGAGACCGATGAATATGGACAGTTTTTGCTCAGGTCATTTGCCATTACTAAGAAAAGCAGAGGGCCAAGCACAGTGCCTTGTGAGACCCCATTAAGGACTTTCACTGATGCAAAGGTTTCCTCATTTACTACCATAATTTGAGTTCTTCCTCTGAGAAAAGTTTTGACCCATTCATGAACATTCCCTTGGATACCAGCGTTATGTAATTTAGATCTACCTTGAAGATCTACTTTGTCAAAGGCCTTGGCAAAATCGAAATAAATCACATCCGCGTTGGATCCATCACATAATACATTGATGATTTCATCATAGGGCTTCAGTGGTTGGGTCAAGGTGTTTCTTTCACTACTGAAACCATGTTGATTGGAGTAAGACCATTTATTTTTTCAGAAAATTCACTATCCGTCCTTTCATCGATCTATCAAAAATTTTGACTACATGTGATGTCAAAGAAGTTGGTCTATAACATGATGGACTTATGAGGCAATCATATTTTGCTTGAGGGGAGATTACAGCATGTTTCATGGTTTGTGGGATGTCACAACACTTGTAGTGGTCTCGAAAGTACCTGCTGCTTGCATTGTTGTAATATATTAACTGGGATATCAATGGCTTTTGTAATTTCAGAGATGTCAATGTTAAGATCCGTCAATTAAATTTCCGATGTGATCTCAGGGTTTTGTCATATAACCTTTTGGATACTAGATACTCTTTTTAATTATCACTCAACAATTCCCTCATTGCCTCGTTTTCATCAACCAGTTAACCGGATTTAGCAATTAAGGGGCCAATTTTAGTTTTGGAAGTCGAAAATTTGGCTGCGTAAGCAAAGAAAAACGTTGAATTATTTATAACTTTTTCAATAGCTCTCTTTTCATTTTCGCTTTTCTCTTGGTCGTGAAAGCCTTTCATTTGTTGCTCAATTGAAACAAAAGCTCCTTCTTCTTTACTGCGTCGCCATGGGTTTCCTTTCTTGCTTGGCGCTTCCTGTTTATTGCTCGCTTTTTCAGGAGCGTTTTTGTCTTTGAATAGTACTTGCATTTTTTGGGTATTCTTCTTCTTCTTAACCGAATGTTGTAGACACACCTTCAACAGTATGTCATCAAAGTTCTTTTTCTGCTTCCTCTACATTGTTTGTCTAAGTAATTACTTGTTTCCAGTCACTTTTAGCCACTGATTTGTGTATATTTTCCCAGCTTATTTCTGCACGGAAGAAGTTTAACGGCCGGAAAGTCCTATTCTCGAAATAAATTAGATTTTCCTTGTTCCTTGTCAATATGTCGGCATCTAGCCGGATTTTCATCATATTGTGGTCTGAAAGCACAGTTTTATTTATTTATTTGCTTTTAAGATACTCTAATGAATTCACAAACACTAGATCCAATATATTTTTATTTCGTGTCTGTTTGTCAACAATTTGTGTAAGAAAGTATTTCTCTGCCAAGTCGAATAGTTTTTTGCTTGATTTGTCACAGCTTTGGTATAACCTTCGCCAATTATATTGCTACCAGGTGCTGCTGTTTGACCATTGTTTAGCCATCTGATAAATGGAAATTAAAGTACCCACAGAGAAAGATTTTAAAATCAGCCTGATCAATATTTGACACATACATATGTAGAATTTCAATTGTATTTTCAAAATGTACATACCCACAGTTTGGTTGCCTTAAACTGTAATAATTATGGTTTTCGGTATTTGATACTACCAATGAGACACTCACAGTAATCATTGGAAAATTTCATCTCCTCACAGCTCCCAAGACCATCTTTAACATAGATTGCAACACCACCACATTAACTATTTTTGTGATCACTTCTAAACAAATGTAATTTCCGACAGGCAGCTCAGCTGATAAAACATTTTCATCCAAGTGCGACTCTGTCAGGCAAATGAAGAGTGAATCACAATAGGATTGAATGTCTTGGATCAACTTCATCTTGCCATTCTGACTGGTGTCATGATGACCTTCTGAATTCAACAGGTGCCATTTTTAAAATAGATTTTGATTTTGCTTTCTTGTTTTTGAAGAGATTGTTTCTTTTATTACCTCTGGGTTGGCGGTTCTCCCATTGGCGGAAGCGTTGATTTGTAGGATCAATTTAAGAGATTCTTGAGTGTTTCTTAAATAATTATCTTCTGTGATTGGTCAACAGTGCAGTGGTGATGGCCATGCACTGCTACAGAGAAATTCTCGGGCATAAAAAAAAGAGCGTCTGCCATCACAGGAAGTCCTGTTGTCCTGGTCATGGTGACGAGGGTAATAATTCGTTGATGCTACGGGAGGTATCCGTTGGGTATGGTTACTGAAAAGGGTGCCATCGTGTGGTACACGCAATTGTTGTACCCCACCACCTTGACCAACATTGTTGTTATTTGGGTGCTGTGTATTGCCTATGTTGATGTTCCCTTGTTTTCTGGCTGCACTAGCAACATTTTGCTGGGGCTCCTACGGTTTCATTGTTTTCCTTAATAGCAGCCGATCACATTTGTTTCAGCGTATTGCAATGGACGATACCAGTCATTCCAACTCTTGGATGATGTTTTTATAGATGATCACATTTGCAGCCGTACCTTCCAAATCCATGAACTTGTTGCATCGCTTTGGGTGGGTAAATCACATCCCTTCCCAGCAACTCCATACCTGCATTGGTTTTTATAAAATAAAAAGTGCAGTGTTTGAGGCTTTTCACTGTAGGTCATTGTTTCCGTTTTTGCTCTCTTGGGTCATTTAGAGTACTTTTTCACTCTCAGTGATTTTATCTGTTCCAGGTTCGCAGGATAGGTGGGTGAAGTCACAGTCTTTCCCTAACTCCCCATACCTGCACTTGTTCTTTGAATAAAAAGTGCAAAGTGTTGCACTTTTCCGTTTTGGTAGATCACCTATTAGTTGCTCTCCAAGGTCACTCATGCTTTACTTCTCAATTTTACTGGAAACTCTCGCACCAGTAACGTGCTTACCTTCCGAGTTCTAATCATTCTGTCAACGCTCTGGTCACCAGCAGCCGTTTCAGTACCCGGACTGCCACTGGACACTACAGTATCCCAGTGGATGGTCTCATCTGAAGCATCTTGACCGCCAGTGATCACGTCAATAGTACTCAGATCATCAGCAGTCTTGGCAGCACTCCGCTCACAATCTGTTAGGGCAGGTTTCTTCCCAACCGTATTGATTATTAGATCGAAACAGGTCACACACCTCCTACAAAACCATTTAAATGATCTTCGCAGTATCCTATAGCACTGTAGTCCAGTTACGGTGACTCCTGCACACGATGTGCAGAAACATCACACTCAGCGCAATCAATATCAGCATTTTCTTTTCCTTTCAAGTGTCTCTCTTCAACGATGCCTTCTTACCTTCCACACAGCGTGGATCTTTACCTTCTTCTTCATTGCAGCCTTTGCCATTTGGTTAATGAAACAGAAAAACCCTTTGATAATCTCCGCACCTTCAGCAACTCATGATAGATGAAATGAATACGTTGGGCATATCACACACTTTTTCAAGCTTTACTTGCTCGAACTGAATTAGGGTCTTTATAGCACACCAACCACACATTACCACCTATATTTATTTTTGAGATAGAAGTGAGCGTCGTTACACAAACACGTCTCAAACAAGTTCAAATATCCCAAAAACTACGGCTTTTCCCAACCCGATTTATTTGTTCTTAATTTTCAAAACAATGTTTCAACATAATAAATAACATGTATTTCTCTTTCCAATAGCATAGCATATTCATGTTTGCAGCCCATTGCTATCATTTATTTTTTTCGAGGAAATGGGGGGCTACGAGCAAACAGAGAATTTATAAGTGAAGCAGCCGAAGTTTCTCAAAGAAAAGGAGTAGTAGGTTTTATTCCTAAGGTGCGTTTAGCGTCAATAATTCTAGCCTTCCCAGTCCATTCCCAGTCATAGGTTTAAACAGGATCTTAAAGTATTCGTCGCACGCCAAGATGGATGTGTTAGTATCATCAGGCTCAATAGTCTTCAATCAAGATCAGACCCCAATAATGTGCATGAACAAGAGAAAGAGGTGGTAGGTTTCTTCAGTAACTGTACTTCCATTGCACTTGCAGCAAGGACTTTCGTTGGGGAGTGTGCGGAAGAGGCCCGTACCCTGGGCACTAAAATGATTACGAGGAGTGGGGGAAGAAAGAGTCTCGAAGAAATAAGCTTGAGGTAAGAGGTGCTTGGGTTATAGTGCTGAGGGAGTGGACGGGGGAAGGGGGGTTATGCTATAGGGAAGGTGAGGGCTATAGAGGAAGGATTTTGGGCTTGGTGCAATGCAGGGGCGAGTTCAGGTACTGTGCGAGTGGGATTAAATGAAGGGGAGATTAACATTCATGCACATCTGCACACTCTGGAGAACGTGTACTCTTTAATAATCTGCACACTCTGGAGAACGTGTACTCTTTAATAATCTGCGCACTCTGGAGGACGTGT
>SDVV010019113.1:0-13601 GCA_016164225.1 Gammarus roeselii | reverse complement strand
CTCATTGTATTTACTTTTGATCCCAGGTTCAGACACTGAGGTCTTATTTGTATTAACTTTGAGCTCATTTGAAGAATACCAATCAGTTATGTGGTTCAACGCAATTTCCGCGTCCTTCTTCAGCTTTTGAATTTTGTTTGCCGGTCTTACAAACATTAACTGAACATCATCAACACACATTATCATTCTTGCGTTGTCTTGAGGGTTTCCACAGTTAATGTCCTGAATAAACAAAAGGAAAATAACCGCTCCGAGAATTGATTCTTGTGGAACTCCAAAGCTTACCGGTCTTGGAGAAGATGTATCCTCCCTTTCTAGGATGACAAATTGGGGTAGGTGCCTGAGGTAGCTTTCAAACCAGGATGTGTGTATGTTCAGTTGGGAAAGTTTTTTCAGTAAGATGTCATACTCGACACCATCAAATGCTTTAGATAGGTAAAGTAGCACGAGTAATGTTAGACAGTTTTCGTCCATAGCTTTGTATACGAGTTCAAAGATGTTGTGTAGTGCGTCATCAGTTGACGTCTTCCGTCTGCGGGCGTATTGACATTTATTGATGAGTTTTTGCCTCCTCTAGGTAGTCAAGGAGTTGACGTAAATTATCTTTTCCAGGATTTCTGAAGTTACCGGTAGGAGGCTTATTGGTCTATAGTTTGATGGGTCGTTTACCTCCCCCTTTTTATGGATAGCTTTGATGAGCGCATGTTTCCAATTTTGAGGGAAGATATTTGTGGCAATGGATGTGTTGATGGGCAGTTTGAGTTATGGCAGAACAATTTTTTACCCGTTCTAGAGGTATTGCAGCGTCATGTCATCGTCCCCACAGGAATTTGTGTTTTTAAATGAGTAAATAGCTGATATAATCTCAGGTATGCTTGCCGGGTTTGGTGACGACATTTGGTGCTTAATGGGTAATGAGTTCTTATGGGTGTCAAATCTGAGCCCAATTGGCGTTTGCGTGGCCGGGGTTTTGTGCGCTCCCGTTATAATTTTGTTATGCTCGATCATAACATCTTCGTGTGTGTTCTTCACAATGTTAGCGAACAAGTCGTTGAAAGATTCGACTGTTTCTGCAGTTTTTTCGTATTTGATAGACTTTTTTGGTTTCTTGTGAGGCACAATGTTGCCTAGGATGTTCCAAGTCTGCTTCGGGTTATTTTTTGCTTTCTCCAAATCAATGAGGTGTGCGTCTCTCATTGCTTTGCCCATCGTTTTCGTACGCGTTGTTTCAGCGAGTCGGAATGTGCTTGCAGAACGTTCAAAACCATCCGTTAATTATTTGAATGATTGTTATTTGTGTTGTTGCTATTTTTCGTTGCTGGCTTTTTCATGACCCTCTGATGATGTTCTGTTTTTTTTGCTTCCTGATTGAGTACAAGAGTCATCCAGCTGTTTGGAGGGCGTGTTCGTTTCTTCGTAACTACTGGTGCAACTGTGTCGAAAGCGGCTGAGAACGTGTCTGTGAAAATGACCGATTAAATATTTACGACATCCGTGTTACGCATGTTGTTAAACAATGGTACTCCGTTCCAAACCTCTTGTTTTAGTAAATCTAGTTAGTAGTTTTCTTTTGTTCTGTACGTCAGAATGACTGGTTTCTTGTTTTCTTCACGTACTGTAATCAGGCAGCTTGTTTCTTGGTGGTCGGCGAGCGACTCACAAGCGTTTGTGTTTAGGACAGACGATCGATTGTTTGTAATTATCAGATCAAGCAATGAGCTACTGTCTTTCGTGATTTTCGTTGGCTCCTCAAAAAACTGTTCTAGTTTTATTCTCTCAAGTATTGGGGCAAATTTATTACGTTTTAGTTGATTGTCATTGAAATCTCCTGAGACGTACATGATCTTCTTCAAGTTAGCTGCTGCCTGGATCGTGGATTCTATGTATCTGATTGACTGGTGGCTGGCTTTGGGTGGCCTGTACATGGCTTAGGCAATAAAGGGTTTAGTTTTTATTGCTTGCACGCTAATCCAAACATCGTCGACTTCATCTCCAGTTCCGACCGTTTACAGTATTCTGGTTGTGTACTCATTTTTGCCTCATATACATGCGCCGCCACCTCTGTTACCTCGGTCTTTTCTGAACATTTCATACCCATCTATCTGAATAAAAATGTTGTCCATGCTGGGTGCGAGTCATATCTTAGTCAGACAGATTATATCATCTTCATCCCTTAGCATTAGCTTAAGCTGGTCTATCTTAGACAGGAGATTTCTCACATTTACGTGTTTTATTTGTATATGGTCCTTGTCCTTTGACCGAGGCTCGCTTGCTTTGCCGCTCGCTCTACTAGGGGCCCGAGTGCCATCTAGTCACATTTGCTCAGGTGCTCTGCGATGGCTATTTCTTCGAGTTGTGTTGTTGTTATTGATTGCCGCAGTGCTGCTTGTGATAGGGTTAGGGCTCTTTTGAACGCTGTCATGCAAGTCCTCTGCGTAGATGCAGGTGTCAGGTGCATCATACAGGGCAGTGAATTTATTGCAGCAGAAGATTCTATCATTAGGCTTACTGATTGTTTGGTGGGATTTTAAGAATTTTTGCATAGGTCTTTCAGGAGAATGAGTACCCTGAGACCTGATTGAGTTTTATTCAAGTGTGGCTTGATGGACTTTTTTATTGTATGGGCGAAACCGTCGGCGTGAATTATGTCAATTTGAAGTCCTAGCGCATCGCTTAGCTTGTGGGGAACAGGTCTTCCAGGAGTTGATAGTAGTCTTAGTTGTAAAAGTACCGTTCCTTAAATATCAGGTATGCGTCGTTGTAACGTTTCTTTTTATGGAGGAAACATGAATAGTAGTTCATGTTCACATCGCCCTCATGCCATGCTGAGCCCAGTAACGAGTCATGTCTTGTTTGGGACAATACTCAATTTGGTGTTGGCATGATGTGCTGAGGGCATGTATGAGGCAGTGGCCATCTGTGGGAGTTGGCCTTAGCTGTTATTTCAGGTTATTTAGGACCGAGGTAATGCTAATTTGTTATTGATTGTAGGATTTATTATTAGATGTATCCTCGCTTTATTGTGAAGACCCTGTCTTAGATGAAATTGGATGGGTGCTCGCAAACAGTGTTGTTGGACTTGACTTAGGACATGACTGAAGAGACGTCCGTTCGTGACCTCGTTGCTAATGATGGAATGGGGGCTGACCACATTTGGTAAATTTGTATCGCTGCCGAGTAAATTTCCCGAGTGAGGGTTAGCCAAATGGAGGTTTGAATTATTTTGTGTTGCTCCGGATGTGATTGGAGAAAGAGCAGCGCCAGTGGCGTGACCGTTATTATTTAGGTGATGGGTTGGCCATAGAAGTAATCATGATGAAAAGGCACGGACTTGGCGCTGTTGTTGTGGAGAGAATGAGGAGGCACAGATTGTGAGCCATTTTTTGCGAAATCACGAGTTGGCGTTGATGTGGGGCTTTTGTCGTGGAGATTATGAAGAGGTGCTGAATACAAGCTGTTGGTGTGGGGATAATGAGACGGCGGCAGTAGGAAGCTGTTGGTTTGGGAATGATGATAATGAGGACTCGTTGACCGGGAGCTCTTAAATGGCAGGGTTAGAAGGAGAAAGCGCTGTTTGGAAGGAATGTTGATGCGGGTGATGAGAGAGCGCTGATTGGGGGCTTCTGACATAGAGATGATGAGGAAACGCTGATTGCAGGCTGATAGTATATGGAGGAATGGGCGGTGGAGGGAAATATATGGGAGAAGTGTTCGGGATAGGTAGAGCTGATGTCAGGGCTGAGGTTAGGGAATGATAGCAAAGTTGGTGTTTGGGTTTTTGCTACAAGCATGAGGAAGCGCTGACTGCAGGCTGATTGTGTGGGGAGGAATGGGTGGCGGAGGGAAAACTTTGGGAGTAGTTAGCGAGATAGGTAGAGCTGGTGATAGGGCAGAAGTTAGGGAATGGTAGCGAAAGTTGGGGGTTGGGGCTGTGCTGCAAGCATAGTTAGACAAATTTGCATGAGTAGTGTAGTGTGGAGGAGAAGGGTAAGAGAAGAAAGGATAGCAGTTGGTGTGATGGAGTGGCACGGGACGTGAGTGAAGAAAAGGAGAGTGCAGCATTGACATGGGAGGCACCCGGTGAATGATAAGCGTGAACCGATTGTAGGTTCTTTCTATTTGGAGGCTGAGTAGCCGTGAATTGGACGTAGTTTGCGGGGGAACGATGATGATTCGATGATGGAGCGCTGTGGGTATGAGTGTGGTAAAAAGTCGCTGCATGGGAGCCGTATGTGTAACGACGATAAAGAGTCACTGAAAGGTAAATTTTAGTTTGGGGGGGACGAGAGGGTGCTGCGCGTGAGTTGTCTGCGAGTAGATGTCCTTTGTTGACGTGCGATGAGGTGATGATGTGAGACGGTGGCAGTGCGTTGTAGGGAAGCAGAGGGAGGGAGGACAATACCCCAACCACTAAGGATCGTAACGTGCTACCGTGTGGAAAAATTTGGTAGTTCCACTTTTGTTTGATCTTGCATTCCCAGGATGGAACTATCGCTCGTCGGGGGCGCCAGTGGATTCATCTCGTAGTTTGCCTGTTGGGATAACTCTGAGTGTAGTGGCATAGACTCGTGAAACAGTGCCCCTGCTCCATTATTTTAAGGTTGAGGGGTTCTGCCATGTTTATCTTAGCATTCTGGCTTTTCGCTTAAATTGCAGTGGATATCTCTACTACTCTGTCATTTTCGACATGGTTCGTTAGCACAATAATGTAATTTTTGAAAGGATTTGCGCTTTAAAAGAAATTATACAGAGCACCGTAGTCATGGATACTTATTTTATGAAGAGTGCATATATCTGAAAGATCGGACTTTAGCACATTTATCATGAGGATATCGCCGATGAGTATTGTCTTAGGGGTCTTGGTATTTTCTGTTGACCGGGTGCTGGTGCATGGTGCTTCACAGTGAGCCGGCTTTGCTGATGCGGATTTTTCTGTTGAGGCGACGATAAAAGGCTCTGTATTGGTGAGTTTAGTGGCAGTTATGGACTCAGTTTCATAGGTACGAGGGGTGGGAGATGTAGAGTTAGGCAGCGTTGGGTGAGTATCTACCGCCAAATGAGCTTCCTTGTGGGTAAGGATCGGCTTCTTCTTATCGCGTTTTGAGGTACAGGCGCTGGTCTCCGGAGTGTTTGGGCAGTGTGGCAGCTCTATATTTATAGGCTTGCTGGTTCTGATGCATTTTTGGCTTTTGCATGACATGCAGTCCCTGTTATTTTTGGCACATGTGCATTTTTGCACTTGCCATTGTAACAGGAGCGACAGGATTTGCTCTTGTAGGCGGTGAGGCTGAAGAGCGACATATCTTAAATCAAATGTTGAGTATCTTTGAAGTGGCCTACGAGAGGGTTTGTTGGTGGAAGGAAGAGCTTAGAGAGCGTCTTACTAAAGAAAGATAGACTGATCAATAACTAGAGATTGAGATACACAAAATTCTATGGACCTATTTGCAGAGACGATTCTAACAAATTCTTTGTAACCCAAACAGCATATTCAGAAAGAAAGAACGACAAATCATTAGCTAAAAATTGAGATTACCAGAATTTTGAGAACCTATTCACAGATGTGCGTGTTGACCTGATTAAAAACGAGACCGTACTAACTAGTTTAAAATAGATGTTCGCCAAAAGATACCTAATGAGTGATTTGCAGTCCATGAGAATTTGCAGGCTTATACTATGGTGTGCAATTTATTCGAGGAAATGCGATAAATCCTAGTTGCCAAATTTATGACGTATTACGTTGATACAAATTAATATACAGCAAGGGATGACTACTGATCTATTGTATATGTCACAGTTTCAAATACATTATATTCGCTGTCACGCTGCATTTTCGGGGTACAGTTTCAAATAGATCGCAGCTCTGCTTGAAATATTTCAAGTACTTATTCAACACGGTGAAATTGTTCAAACTGTGCCTTTGTTCATCACATTTACACTACGTAATATTTAAATTACAATTATATATTTAGGTAGTCCACGAATAAAAATTATAATTCATAGAAGACAGAGCGACGAATATTTTCGCATGATAGGAAAAATCATAATTGGTTGTTCCTGATCAAGTGAAGCTATTCAAATGAAGATATTCAGTTCAAGTTATGACTGCATGTGACGCAACCTGATAGGAGAAGCAGTGAGAAAATGAGCGGGGGCGAGGGTAGAGAGAAGCAGCCGTTCATGACCGCGGGATGATGATAGGCACGCACGTATGAACATGTACTCTACCCGTTTTTGTTAAGGTGTGACGTTCGGCTTCGGCGTTCATGCATCAAGTTTTCGAGTGCGGGTTATGTTTTTTTTAATATCATGTAAGATTTATTTTCTTATGTTGTAGAGCTGCGATATGATCTAAGAGAGACTGCCGGAACCATGACGCCTAAGAAGAACAGAGCACATACGGAAAAAAAACTACACTGAGCAAGGTCTGACAATGAAGTTTCCTTAAAGATGATTATCAGCTGACAAACATTTGGAGGGTTGAATTTTTTATTATCCGCGAGGTATATCACCTGGAAATGTAATGCGGGCTTCAAAATGTTACGAGATTATTCAAACTAGAGATGTCGAGAGATATGGACATTTATACAAATGGCGCAGCGGCACACAAAAAAGTGATGATATAGGTCTAAAAGTTTCCTTTAAGCGAGCATCTTGTACACGCGGACATCTTATGATCATTGTCTTGCGCGCTGTAAACGAAGATTGACTTTCCTACCTGTGACGTAATAAAAAAATTGATAACTTTTTACATTGGTATAACAATTAACAAGAAAAGTAACCTAGAGAGGCAAAAATTAGGGCTAATACTAAAATTGAAGTAAACTGAAAAATTACCTTGACAGATTATCCGATAAAAAATGCTTAAGTAAATATCCTGAGTGTAGGATAGAAGATAATGAACGCAATCAAGAAATCTAAGAATTATTGCATACGAGATAATCGGAGAACAAATGCACACTGAGAAATGAATCTTCCAGAACATTGCATGAGAAAATTACACCTTGAAATAGTCTTGGGAGCAATGAGCTCATTGGCTCAAAGAGGTTTATGAGCTCAAAAAGTGATCAACAAACACATTGAAAAATTAAACCATTAAATATTTATCTTGTGGCGGAAATGTACTTGGCACAGGACAATAAACCACCAAGAAGTGCAACTAACTAAGAGAAGTGTAACTTTTTGAACGGCATGAGATACAGTAGAATATCAGCACTGGAAAAATGGAAATATGTTGACCATCAAACTGGCCCATAATAGCAGCTGGAATGAACCTGGGTCACACTGTTTGGCATGCAGGATTCTGAAGCAGGTCAGAGCAGTTGAACAACAATTGGTTGCAGCGAGGGATATTCAAGCCGGTCGGAAGTAGATCCACAATATATGCAGTGCGGAATCATCGAATGGGTGGGACAGCGGAGGGGAGGGCGTAGGTGTCAAGTCTTCAGAAGGTGGGGGTGGAGGGGTGTTGGTCCGCGACACCCAGCCTAGGCAGGCTAGGTTCCACCTAGAGTGGGAAACGGTCAAATGTTAATAACTAACAAAATTTCACGCTAGGAGTCTAGTCATTATTGAATCAGTTTTAGGCTGTCTTATGCCGAAATTTTTGAGGCTGAAAACGTTGATGGCATGTGTCCTTTCCTTACCACTGCTGGCAATAACATAAATTTCTAGATATTTTATTTTCTGACGTGTTGATTGGCGTGTATTATGCAAATATTATGCAAATAATCCACGAAGTCTAAACGAAACGAGTGTTTAAAAAAATGTTCATTAACGGCGACCGTTTACGGTCGAATGCAATTCTTGTTGGCTATCTATAAAGTGCATATTAGAGGAACCATAAACTACATTGTTTATTCATTAGTCATTCTATGACGCAACAGAGTGCGATCATCTCTGTCAGTGGGATCCTTCGTGGGTGGCGATCTGTGATAGTGACACTACAAACGAGAAACATAAATTACTTTGTTCTAGTTCCGTGTCTCTATACCTATGGTGACCCTCGCTCGACCTGGCTTGAGAGTCTCAGCAGTTTCGTGTTTCTGTAATATTGCCACCATCACTCGAGCTGGCTAGAGTCTCAATAGTTCTGGGTCTATAAATCTTTTTCCACCCTCGTTCGACCTGGCTATTGAGTCCCAGCATTTCAGAGTCTCTATACCTATTGCTCCCTGCAGGGAATATATCCTAGATGCCTCACAGAAGGGAGATATTAGTGTAATGGTGTATATGGTTTTGGGTCATCTAGTCCAGCATGTGACAGAAACATCTGAAGTCAAGTGGACGGTAAGAGGGCAAGCTCGGGCCAAGGTCACGGCCTGAATGTTCCTTTTCGTTTCGTGTAAACAATAGGTTATTTCCCCGTACCCGGGAGTGAATAGTTATTTCAATTTATTATAGCATTAAAACAAGCACGGAAATGTTTCAATTCAGGTACATATGGCTACGTTGATTGTATTTGAGTTGATGTAAACCGTTTTTTCTGATAGAATGTCCTGGGAAGGAAGAGCATGCTTTCGACGCCAGATGCCACGGGGCTCGGGCAGAGCAGAGCACAAACATTTTTCCGGCTTTATGCTGAGTTTTGACGTGTTAGTTATGTGCTTCTTTCCGTGTCCAGGATAGATAGGAAACAATGGATACAACATCCACTGTCGACCAGTTCTTTGAACGTAACTATTTACGACTAGCATATTTGATAGGAAATTCAATAGTCTAGGTGGATAGATTAACCCATGTAAATAAGATCTTTTGAATTCAGCCGTTTTAGTCTTGTAGTACCTAGTTGGCTAAGATCGACGATCACAACTCTTCCTATCACGTGAAGGTATGCATGGTGAACAAATGTGAGTTCACAGTCACAGCTAGATAAGGTACATATTAAGTTATCAACGAAATGAGTATTCCAGTTATACAGGGTTCATACATTTGAGAAAAGAGGTCTCTTCAAAGCGTTGGCAGGGTAGAAGTCTTATACACCTCCCTCGCTCGACCTGGCCCGAAAGTCTCAGCTGTTCCATATCTGCATTCCGATTGACACCCCTGTCCGATCAGTCTCGAGAGTCTCTGCATTCAAAAGACTACAAAATCCTCTAAAAATCTTCTCTCATGCTCGCATCTCTTTTCAAATATACTCTACGGCGAAACATGAGGTGATCCATTGATGCCATGATGGAGCAAATAAAGTATCAAGTGGACTAGTATACTGTAATTTTGGCTTTACAATGATCGGCTAAAGTTTCTGAAATATCATAAGCAGTCTGGTAGCGATAATTGCACAGTTTGTTTAGGACATAACGGCACTTATATCTGAAAAGAACCTAAACGAAGAAGTTGGGGCTAGTTATCATTCACTGCCATGACAGACAGTATAATTGCATGCGAGGAAACATAGTACAATTTGTAAATGTAAATTTTCGAACTAAATGGAAACGTTGCGACGAACAGAAACTGCATCGTTTCTGTAACGAAACTGTTGTCACTGTTTCTATACAGTTCCTTTGAGTGAAAAGTTTCATAAACGGCTAATGAGCTTTTTACATTATCTTGTATTCAAATTTTTTTCTTATTAGAATCCTGTTTGTTGGAAATGGGAAAAATTTCACGATTGATGTTCAATGAGACATTCAGACGGCCCAATCTACGCTGAGTGATGTGTGTGGGTGGCATGTTTACGACGGTAATATTCAGCCTCGAAGGGGTTTCGGGTGGAAAGTTTTGAACGGAATGTGTTTAAGCTGGAAAGCTATTACCAGCAAATATCTTACCCTGGAAAAATATAGAATGGAATGTTGATAAGACGGAAAACGTTTACGATCGAATTTCAACTCGCTGGGACGCATTTTAAAATATTTTTTTTAGGACCGAAAGTGTTTACGCTGGAATTATTTTGCCTCGAAAATTTTACGATGGAAAGAATCCTAGCTGAAAATTACCCCAAATTATCCGACACCGTTATGTATAGGATCGAATAATTTGGCCCATAAATAGTTCTGAACGGAAAGTTTTTAGGTCGCAAAAATCTACGATGGAATTTATTTCCCCTGGAAGTTGTCGTTGGATGGTATATTTTTAGCTGTAACCTAACCTAACCTAACCTAACCTAACCTAACCTTGCAAGAAAGAAGTATAGTGTTTGTTTCCATCGTCCATATACCCAAATAAAATAATTTCCATCGTAAACACTTTCCGTTCTAAGCAGATTCCGCCCAAAACATTTTCCGGCTGTAATACATTCGACTGAATCGAGTTGCCCAGAACAGACAATTTGATCGTAAGCACTTCCAGCGAAAAAAATCCGTCGTAAATAGTTTCTTTCCTGAATAATTCCATGCTATAAACATTTCATCCTAAACACTTTCGCCCCAATTCGCTTTCTGAGCAAAAACTTTTCATGCCACTGTACAATATGCTCGATCTTCTTTGCAGGCTTCAGGTTTTCGATTGAAAAATTTCCTTCGTAAACACTTTCGATCGCAAAACAGTTTCCTGCTAAAATGAATCCGTAGAATTGTTTCCGTCGTAAACACTTTCTGGGCTAAATAATTCCAGCGTAAATCCCCATTTGTGCCTAATATGCACTACGATCTTCAAAACCTGTCTTTCAAACTACACTTCAATTCCCGAACGTCAGCTCACGAAACCGGAGATCAGTGAGCTCCCCTACTGCAGCACCAGCTTGCCTGTTACCCCGCAGCATCAGCATTGCCTGCTACCCCTGCGACAGCCACATTGCCAGTTACCGCCGAATCATCAGCTCTGCCTTCTACCGCTGCATCGTCAGCACTGTCTGATATTGCTACACCATCAGCATTGTCTGTTACCGCTGCATCATCAGCACTGACTGTTAGTGCTAAATCATCAGCATTGCCTGTTATCGCTGCAGCATCCGTATTGCAAGCTACAGCTACATCATCAGCTCTGCCTGTTATTGCTGCATCACCATCATTGCCTTTCCCGCTGCATCATCAGCACTGTCTGTTATCGCTTCGTCATCAGCACTGTCTGATTTATACCCGCTAGTCCTGCCAAAAGTCTACTGATCGAGTGTTGCTCTCCGCGTATTGTGCAACCGAATGTTGCATGAATCCACTAGATGTAGAGAAGTATTGGGCTTTACATTAGATATGCTTTACAGGACAAAAGATTGATTGAACCAATCTTAGGGATTTTTGGGGTCCAAGGGGCTTAGCGTTTGCTCACAGCGGATGCCATAGGGAAAAAACGTATATTTCAAACTATATTTGTTGATGTACATCTACTGATCGTCATCCCACTCCATGAACCACAACGTCCTCAATTGAGGACTGCTGCTGTAATCCTAAACAAGCTATAAACCGATCACATGCTTGCACCCGACTTTCTTGCAGGGGCATTGCTGCGACACCTCACCTCAACTGGATAGTGACAGAATTAAAATAATTAGCATGCAAGTTACAGAAACCAAACAGGAAGGTAGTCAGCTCAACCAGCCTGTTATCAACACCAACCCATGTAACCTCCTGTGGAAGCATTCCGACTGTCATCAGCTCGATGTAAAACTCCAAGTCGTAAGAAGTATACTTGAAGGAAAAAATGCTCGAGGCCTGACCAAGATCGAAAGCACAGCAAGATGCATAGCTATGCCAACAGCATTTCATCTACAGAAACATATGCCCATAGATGGTACGCCTTCATCGAAACCAAGAATCAAGAACAGTGAGCAATATGTATTTGTCTTGCTAGTCATATTATTCCAAATTGAACAAATTATTCAAACTGATATTGATCATGACCATCTGCAAACGAATATAAACATCCCAAAAATCGCATGAATATTACATGTACTAACTACATATGCGATCAGTCGAGCTGTCTTAGTACTCCTTCAATTTTCTAACAGTGATTGCAGGTTTCTAACAATGCTGAGAGAGAGGGGCAGTTACAATGATGGCATTTTAGCTGCTAATAAATAGAGTTCATGTAAGTAAAAGCGACAGAGGGTATCAACAATTAGATTTTGAACGAGAAAATTGTTCATCAGAGAAGTGTGAAAAAGATTGCAGTCCTCCATCAATAAAACATACTGCACTGAGATTGAAATTACTCGATTACTTTTCAATCTCTATACCTAATTTGCAGGTATTTCAGCGAACCAAGTTTCCACCTATTCAACCTAAATACACGCAAAACGGAACGGAACCAACTGAGGCAGCGAGCTTCTTACTCCTTTGCAGGACCCATTCTAAAGATAGCTTTCTTATTCCTGAAATATCTCTATTCGAGAGATATCTTTGCTTATTCTATAGATGTCTCCACTCTAGAGATATTTGTTTTTATTAGAAATATCTCCATTCGAGGAGTATCTTGCAGACTTAACCGACCTTGAGGCCGGAAATCTGCTATTCCCTACGTAAAGTTCGTCGCAGGAAATTCCGAATAATGCACACCAAATTCCCTGAATAATGCACACCAGCTCCAACACGCTCAGAGAAAGATTTGTCCACCATCTGAGAGTGTCTGTTTTTCTCTTCACTCTTCCATATGTCAAGCCTGTTCCTTCATTAATCTAAAAGGTGGAAAGGGTACGCAGGAGGAGAAATCATGAAATAAGTTTAAATGGCTACACAATTGTAATGCATTTGAATTGCGTGGGGTGAACAAATTTTTATTTGAATGATGCAAGGTTTCGAAACGTTCACCTTCAGGAAATTTGTGAATTGAATGGAAAGGTAAAATGCATAACGGAAGTAACGCGAAAGAATGATGAGAATGGCTTTCCAGGCAAAATATAATCTTCCAAAGCCGTTAATTTCTTTGTACCAGAGCCGTAGAATCAACTCTATTGTTATGATCTGTACCACTCGCAATAATTGAAAATTGACAATACATTCCCTCCCCAGCATGAAAATATGTTACAGACATAGTACCGCCGGGCGACCATACTACCAAACAATCACTCTGCAAATCTCTTCATCAACTACCTAGCTCCCAAACAGACTCCATCCTCCACTAATCTCCAACCAACTTCGCAGCTGTCCGTGGCCTCTCAACCAAAGCTTGTTAACCTGACACTTGCACTCACTCCCCGTTTCTCTGCCAACGCCTGCAACCAAGAACCTTCACCCGGCTAAAGTTTGCGCCATTGCTTGCTGACAGGTCTGGTGGCCTTGCATCAGCGAGACAAGTTAGGACTCAAAAGCAATCCAACACTTCAATGGGCATCAATTGATGATATGCGATCACAGATAAGGGTTACATCAAGATTCTAGACTTGATGTTCGAACACTTTTGTATTGAATGGGCCTAAATGAATTCAGCAATACGACACGAGTACGATTCATGTTTTCCTAAATATGCTGAGTCAGAATGGGAAACAATATGTTGAAAAAAAATTGATAACAACGAGGTAATCATTTGATAGTTATCTTTTGTACAATAGTCTAACCAGGTTTGATTATTTTTTTGTGATTAAAATAATGTCGATCTAATAAAATAAGAAAATCATAGACAAGAAATAACACTGATACCTGCATGCTCTTGTTGAACCCAACATATTATATTCGACCGGTGATTTAGTTTCGTAGTTACAATACCGTTTTCATTTCATTTGGCAGTTA
>SDVV010019112.1:0-13601 GCA_016164225.1 Gammarus roeselii | reverse complement strand
CTCTCGTCTCAGTATCGCACGAAGGGTTGCACCCCATTTAGGTGACAGTTCCTGCCGGTTCCAACACGGCCAGTTGCACGAATCACAACAAACATTTCAAACCTCGTAGATACATTACCGAGCTGAACTTTCTCATATTTTGTCATGGAATTTGACATACTCTGAATGGGAAAAACATTTCGAACACAAATATTTTGTTAATGAGAGAGGTAAAGCTTACGTTGTCGAACATCAGACGAATAAGATGACACCATTTTTGAAATTTTGTGGAGTGATTATCAGTAACAACGATTGAAAAAAATATAAACAAGTGACACTAGTAAGTTACTGATGTACTCTGCAAGTCCTCAGAGATAAATGATTACCTATAGTGTAAATTCAGATAAGGCATCTATATTTGGGAGCAGCTGCAACACTTCTTAAAACATTGATAAGCGGCAAGCGCGGTAACGCCATGAACACATTTATGAATTACTGGTGGGTCAATTATAAACAGAATACACGGTTTTAAGAAATTACACATATAGCAACAATAGAACGGATGACAAAAATATATATCGGATGAAGCGCAGTTATCGACAGGCTTTTCAGGACGCTTCAAAGAAGGTAGAGCGCAGTTACCGGCAGGCTCTTCAAGACGCTTCAAAGAAGGTATGGCACAGCTATTGGCAAGCTCTTCAAGACGCTTCAAAGAAGATAAAACGCAGTTATCGGCAAGCTCTTCAAGACGCTTCAAAGAAGGTAAAGCGCAGTTATTGGCAGGCTCTTCAAAACGCTTCATAAAAGATAAAACGCAGTTATTGGTAGGCTCTTCATGACGCTTGAAAGAAGGTAAAGCGCAGCTATCGGTAAGCTCTTCAAGACGCTTCAGAGAAGGTAAAATGCAGTTATTGGCAGGCTCTCCAAGACGCTTCAAAGAAGGTAAAGCGCAGTTATCGGCAGGCTCTTCAAGACGCTTCAAAGAAGATAGAGCGCAGTTATCGGCAGGCTCTTCAAGACGCTTCAGAACAGATAAAACGCAGTTATCGGCAGGCTCTTCAAGACGCTTCAAAGAAGGTAAAGCGCAGTTATCGGCTAGCTCTTCAAGACGCTTCAGAGAAAATAAAACGCAGTTATTGGCAGGCTGATCAAGATGATTCAAAGAAGGTAAAGCGCAGTTATCGGCAGGCTCTTCAAGACGCTTCAAAGAAGGTAGTGCGCAGTTCTCGGCAGGCTCTTCTGTTAGACACTTTACATAACGGTTTATATATATTTATGTATAGTCGCTGCTTCCAGCGACTACGGGCCCTGGGTAAGATACCAAACCGCACACCACTTGACATTCCTTTACCCCCAGGCTAGAGCGACGAGACGCCCCAGAGTGTAAAAGAGTACTGTGTTTCACTGTATGTGTTTTTATGTAATTGTACGCATTAAGGACTGAAGTTTAGAGTACAATTTTAATATGGGTAGTACTAATAACAAGCTATTTTACTGTAAGGGTAGGATGGTTTTCGTTATACTAAATGACTCCACCGTGTTGATATCTACATTGATACCTAGCTTCAAATCTGTACGTTATGTGTATTTCTTCAGATAGCCCCCGGATTAGGTTACTCGCACGAGAACCGTCGTAAGTGTATGCCATTTGGGCCTGTCGATCATTTTTGTGTCTGCTTCAAGATAACGGCTAAAATAACTTGGGTGCCAATGGGACACAAGCAAACCCGGGGACACGCCCCTTAGCAGTTAGCAAACGGTAGAGCTGTTCTCATTGAACAATTCCAATCTCACATATTGAAGCAAGACTCCTCCCCTTTTTGTAAAATTTTGAGTGATTTGGAACAGTTAGACAAGGGGAGGGCGGACAACCCCAGACGAACACCGGCGGCCACCGCAGAAGGACCTAAAATTGAGTATTGGTGTAGACCCTTAGATCCATTTAGAGTATAAAGTATATTAGGATTTCACTGACCCGTTGATTAAAGAACCGTAGCAATTGTGAGTGTTTTATTTTGTATCATCAAAAAATAATTCATTAGGAGGTTAATAGATAGAAGCCCATAACATTTGGTGGCAGCGCAGTGGGATGATACTCATGATCGATACTTAGAAATAATTGTCTCGCTTTGCAAACTATCACTATCATCTCCGGTCACTCGCCTCATAACGTAGAGTAGAGTGACTCAACCCAGTGCAAACTTGCGCCAGCTGCCAGTAAATAAATTAAAGTATATAAATTATCAGTGAATACAATGTATTAATTAATGGTTTGGTAGCAATTTTTTTACCATTTCATGTAGTGCTCTATTCTGTGTATTGTTCCATTTCGTGTTTTGCTCATAGTGACTCAAACCAGTGAAAACTTGCGCCAGCTGCCAGTAAATTAATTAAAGTATATAAATTGTCAGTGAATACAATGTATTAATTAATTGTTTGGTAGCATTTTTTTTACCATTTCGTGTATTGTTCCATTTCATGTAGTGCTCCATTCTGTGTATTGTTCCATTTCGTGTTTTGCTCCATTTCGTGTTTTGCTCCATTTCGTGCATTGTTCCATTTCGTGTATTGTTCTATTTCGTGTACTGTGTGTGGAAATTATATTTTATAAGTGTTAAAAAAATTGTGAATGAATTTCGCCTTCCATTTGTTGTCGAGATACCTCTTAAAAAAACTGACTTTTACGAGTTCAAATTCACAACTGCCGAGTTAAAACATAAATGAAGACCAAAATGGCAAACAGTCCCTGCCTAGGCCATCATGAAACGTTACTCTTTTATGACGGGACTGGAGACGTATTACATTTTTTAAAACACTTCATGTCACGTGTCTCGTTAAAAACTGATGATGAAGCTCTTCAACTCAAATACCTGAAATGTAGCCTAAAGGGGCCAGTGTGGGACGAGTATATTCTGTACCAGAGCGACGAGTTGGAAACTATTACTCACTTGAGTGAGTGGCTCAAAAAGCAATACGGCACTACTATGCGTCGTCATGTCGCAATTGGAAAAATACTGGCCATGAAACGAAAACCTGACGAATGTGTATCTAGCTTCAACACTAGTTAACTTACCAGCTGGCAGGATTTGCACGGTGATGATTGGAAAATCAGTGACCCTAAAGCTCAGAGCATTTTCTTATGGATTTTGTTTTCAAACATAAAATCTAAGCTGTTAAAAATATTCCATCGGACTTCGAACCAGGCACAGTGGAAGATTTCGTAACGAAAATGAGGCGAATCGAAAGAGAGACGCTCAATGAGAGCAGGGACGAAAAATTTCAGGAACGTCCTATGAGCATCAAGAAACCGTTTATCCGGCCAATACACATGCGTAACACTGGATCAAACTTTGTTTCCCGCACTCGGTACCAAAGACCGATAGGACGACCACTACCGTATAACGTGCCGCCATCCCGTCGTGACTGTACCTGCTTTGAAGTTCATGACAATAACTACTTGAGTTGCCCGTTGAATTAAAAAAACTTGGAGCGCCCTCTCGAAATCTTGCCCCCTTAATTGCGTTGCCCGTTGATGACCTGACGATGACGTGTTTTGTTGACAGTGGTTCTAGCGTACACTCATCAAGTCCAGTATCGCTCGCAAATCGATCGAAACTGGAGCAACAATGCGACCCTGTGCAAAGACTCTGCGTGCAGTTAATGGCGAAGAGTTAGAAACTGTAGGAGTAATTGATCTTAATTTCCGTTTTCCTATCAATAAAATCCAACATGCAGTAATCGTTTGTTAAATTGTCAAATTCACAGGTGCATTTCTCCAACAGTGAGCGTAGTGCAAGCTTCAAAAGTTGAAAAATCTTTCAGTGTCGGCAAAGTTTCTAATGATTTGAATGTCGAAGTTGGCGTTGCAGTATTCACTCTTGTCAAGGTACCCCTGCATTTGAACAGAAAAACAGTTGTTGTCTCCAAGAGCAAAAACTTTCGTGATTTGATGACTCCTCGATGTTTGGCGATTGTTGAAGAAGGTCAAGTACCGACTTCTTTTATTAATTGTAGTGAGAAGAATGGTAAAGTTGCTCCCAATACCATTGTAGTAATGATAGAACTGGCTCTCGAAGAAAATAACAGTGAAACGATTAGACTCGTGGAAATTGACTCTGATGGTAACTCAAAAATAAATTCCGCTAAACTTAACAAAGTCGACATTCACTGCAAAAATTCAGAACTGATTGACAGTAAAAACAAACTAAATGACCCTATTTTTTACGAAGTTTTGGATGACGTAGATTTGAAACATTTGCCTTTGACACAGCGAGCCTCCGTTGCTAATTTAATTAACAGTCACAGAGATGCCATTGCCGTGGGAGATTAATTAAAGCATGTCAAAAATTTCAAGGCTCACATTGACGTGCAACATCACACACCTATTTGCACTCAGTACCGCATCCCTCACTCCACAAGACAAACGATCGAAACGCACGTCAAAAAGATGCTCAGTCAAGGGGTTATCGAACCCTGTGCGTCATCATGGAGCAGCCCGGTTCTGCTAATTAAAAAGAGAGATGGTGATTTAAGCTTCGTAACCGATTATCGTCAGGTGAACGTATTAATTAAACGGTATGTATTCTTCATCCCAAGGATTGATGAGACTTTAGTTTCTGGCAGGTAGAACTCGACGAAGAGTCTCGTGACATAACTGCCTTTCGAACTAATACTGGCGCGTATCGATTCCTAAAATCTCCGTTCGGTATGATTAATTCGCCCAGCGTGTACCAAAGAGTGTGCAATCTTGCCTTTAGTAAATACCTAGGCAAATTCTTGTACTGTTATGTTGACGACACTGTATTTTTTCGGGCATCTTTGAGGAACATATGATTCATCTGGGAGAAATTTTCAATCAGATCGAGTCATGTGGTAAAAACTGGGGTTGAAGAAATGTCAAGTCGCTTCTAGCTCGGTAAAATATTTGGGACATCATGTCGATAACACGGGCATACATCCCAACCCAAAAAAGGTTAACGCGCTCTGACGTTCCCCGCCCTCAAACCGTGAAGCAGGTGAGGCGGTTCCTCGGGGCAACAGGTTATTACCGGAAGGTCATTAGAAACTATGCCCACGTCTTCGCCCCACTCACTGCTTTAACGAAAAGAACGCAAAATTCTCTTGGACCGGTGAACACCAAAAGGCTTTCGATAAATTAAAAAATTAACATGTTACCTCACCCATTTTTAAATACCCTGATTATCCTAAGCCTTTTGTATTGCACACTGACAGTTCAAAAGTTGCGATTGGAGCGGTGCTAAATCAACAATATCCCAATGGCGAATTACCAATAGCATTTTCCAGTCGAAAACTGCGTGGGCCAGAGCTTAATTATTCAGTAACCGAGCAGGGAGCATTTGCCATTAGCGAAACCATTAAATTTTTCAATCCATATCTGTACGGCTATAAGTTCGAAGTGGTTACTGATCACGCTCCTTTACGATACATATTTAAACACAAAACATCTGTCCCTCGAATTGCCAGATGGGAGCTGTTGCTGTCCGAATATGACTATACGATCCGGTACAAAGAAGGAAACTCATGTTGTTCCCGACTTCTTGTCCCGGGCGTCCGTGGACAGCGACCACGAAGACGGCGAAGTCCGAGCCGATAAAGACGTTACTTGCGCTGTCTTTGTTGATGACGGACCGGAGAGCAGTGCAGACCTCACCCTCTACCGATCACTGATCAGACAAGAACAATCAGCTGACCCGTTCTGGGGAAAAGTAGTAAAATTCCTGCAGGGAGACCAGTCAGATCTCCCCGAATTGGGCGGTGCCGAGGAATACTTCATGGACGATGGCATACTGTGTCGTCTCCCTCGATTTAATAGACGACACGGACGTATCCGCTCACATGGGTTCTCTCCGAACCGTGGAAAGAGCTTGCGACCGATTCCTTTGGTTTATCATGACATCCAATACCAAGCGCTACGTTCGTGAATGCCTTCCTTGTCAGAAATGCAAATGACAAGGTCAAATAAAAGCTCCGCTTGTCGAGTTCCCACCGGTTAGTTATTCAATGGAGCGTGTGGGTGTCGATTTGATCGAATTACCAACGAGTAACTCCGGCAACAAATATGGCCTGACGATTGTTGATCATTTTTCAAAATACGTTCCCGTTTACCCCCTTTCAAACAAATCCGCTGAAGCCGTTTCTAAGGCCCTGATGCAATTCATCGCTGAAAATGGATGTCCTCTCGAGATCGTCAGCGATCAAGGGGGGGAATTTGTAAACGAACTTTTCAATGAAGTCCCCCGAATATTAAAAATAAAGACCAAACTAACCACTGCCTATCACCCAATAAGCCACGGCGCAACGGATAAAATGAACTCCGTCTGGAAACATGCTTTGAGTCACTTATCCTCTGATGACAAGCTCACCTGGGACGACAGCGTTCCACTTGTTACTCTTGCGATCAATACCGCCTTCCAAACAAGCATCAACGACGTTCCTTTCTTTCTGTTTCATGATCGAGATGCTCACCTCCCCTTCGGAGACTTCTTCTCAAAACAACCAATCAATTACGCCAGTGTTACTAACTACGTGGTTAAGATGTCGCTGAGGTTAGCAAATGCTTTCAGGCAAGTCAGAAAACAGAGCAAAATAGCGCATGACAAATCAGCTCAGTATTACGATAAAACGGCCAACAGCAAACTCATAACACCGGGTTCTTTAGTTCTCCTACGAAATGAAAAGTCAAAAACAGAAGGCACGCAAGGCTGGTCCACTCAATTAATTGGCCCTTACAGAGTACTCGAACGAAACAATGACAACTAAATGATCCGTGGTGTATACGCCGACCGCAACGTCTAGACTGTTCACGTCAATAGGTTGAAGCTGGCCCACTTACGACTTGATGAACCCTACCCGCACAATAATGGTAATGAAGTGTCGACCAACACCGACCACACCGCCCTCCCTGGAGTCGCGAGCAACCGTCAATACGACGAGGCCGATCGAATAACGTGAACTGAACCAATGCCTAGGTACAATCTTAAAAGTAGCAGAAAATAGTTTCTAAGGTGTGAACATAATTTTAATTTGTATGTAGACATGAGTTGGATTGTGTTAGTCCCGTAATATGTAGTTTTGAAGTTGTGTATCTAACATTTATCTATGACTTATTCAAGAATACTATTATGCACCTCAAATTTATGTAAATAGCTCTTACGTGCACTCTAACCTATGACCATATGAAGAATCCAATCAATATAATTGCTTGGGTAACCATGTCGATCAACAACTCAAGATTTAAGTTCAAACTCTATGCAAGGGTCAGTAAATTTTCTATCATTCTGCTGCTCAAGATCATGTCCTTGCCACTTCTCAACTTAATTACTCAAGGGAACACTCATTGCAATATATTGCAAATCACTAGAAACTCCCTTTGCCCTCCCCCGTCCCTAGCAGCCACACACCAGTGCTAAGCGGCAACATACCAACAAGCCCGGGCCCACCCCCTCCTCCTGACATCTGATGCCGCCATGTTGCCAGTACCAGCTCAATGAAATTTCAAGCCGTACTTGAACAAAAAAAAACGAGAGGCACCTTCCCGCAACGGGAGGGCACATGAACGAAAAGATGATGCTAATCACCAACCACGACGAGCAGAGGTGATTCTAATCACCACCGTCCGCGTAAACGGAATACGCCCCTGCGTGTTGACAATGCAAAACAGCTGAGATCATTTGACACCGCGCCCGGAATAACCGTCCTCGTGATGACCAGCGTTGATGTCTAACCATGAAGATCGACGGGTGAACCGAGAGAGAATCGGTCCCCTCCTCCAGCAAGCACCATCTCCAGCCTCATCGAAGGAAATATTCGTAGAACACACAACACACGAAAAAAGGCGCCAGGTCTCGTATCATCTGCAGGAGGCAGTGAAATTCTCAAACATAGGGGTGTGTTATACACATCACATAACGTTCTATATATATTTATGTATAGTCGCTGCTTTCAGCGACTACGGGCCCTGGGTAAGATACCAAACCGCACACAACTTGACATTCCTGTACCCCCAGGCTAGAGCGGCGAGACGCCCCTGAGTGTAGAAGAGTACTGTGTTTCACTGTATGTGTTTTTATGTAATTGTGCGCATTAAAGACTGAAGTATAGTGGACAATTCTAATATGGCTAGTACTAATAACAAGCTATTTTACTGTATGAGAAGGATGGTTTTCGGTATATTAAATGACTCCGCCGTGTTGATATCTACATTGACACCTAGCTTTAAATCTGTATGTTATGTGTATTTCTTCCGATAGCCCCCGGATTAGGTTACTCGCACGAGAACCGTCGTAAGTGTATGCCATTTGGGCCTGTCGATCATTTTTGTGCCTGCTTCAAGATAACGGCTAAAATAACTTGGGTGCCAATGGGACACAAGCAAACCCCTTAGCAGTTAGCAAACGGTAGAGCTGTTCTGAATGGACAATCCCAATCTCACACATTAAAGCAAGACGCCTCCCCTTTTTGTAAGATTTAGAGTGATTGGGAACAGTTAGCAAGGGGGAAAGCGGACAACCCCAGACGAACACCGGCGGCCACCGCAGAAGGACCTTAAGTTGAGTATTGGTGTAGGTCCTTAGATCCATTTCGAGTAAAGTATGTTAGAATTTCACTGACCCGTTGATTAAAGAGCCGTAGCAATTGTGAGTGTTTTATTTTGTATCACCAAAAATAATTCATTAGAAGGTTAATAGATAGAAACCCAAAACACTTCAATAAGGTAAAGCACAGCTATCGGCAAGGTCTTCAAGACGCTTCAGAGAAGATAAAACGCAGTTATCGGGAGGCTCTTCAAGACTCATCAAAGAAAGTAAAGCGCAGTTATAGGCAGGCTCTTCAAGACGCTTCAAAGAAGGTAAAGCGCAGTTATCGGCAGGCTCTTCAAGAAGGTAAAGCACAGCTATCGGCAAGCTCTTTAAGACGCTTCAGAGAAGGTAAAACGCAGTTATCGGCAGGCTCTTCAAGACGCTTCAAAGAAAGTAAAGAGCAGTTATCGGCAGGCTCTTCAAGACGTTTCAGAGAAGGTAAAACGCAGTTATCGGCAGGTTCTTCAAGAAGGTAAAGCACAACTATCAGCAAGCACTTTAAGACGCTTCAGAGAAGGTAAAACGCAGTTATCGGCAGGCTCTTCAAGGCGCTTGAAAGAAGGGAAAGCGCAGTTATCGGCAGGCTCTTTAAGACGCTTCAAATAGAGTAGTGCGCAGTTATCGGCAGGCTCTTTAAAAAGGTACAGCACAGATATCAGCAAGCTCTTCAAGACGCTTCAGAGAAGGTAAAACGCAGTTATCGGCAGGCTCTTCAAGACGCTTCACAGAAGGTAGTGTGCAGTTATCGGCAGGCTCTTCAAGAAAGTAAAGCACAGCTATCGGCAAGCTCTTCAAGACGCTTCAGAGAAGGTAAAGACACGGTTATCGACAGGCTCTTCACGACGCTTCAACGAAGGTAGTGTGCAGTTATCGGCAGGCTCTTCAAAAAAGTGAAGCACAGCTATCGGCAAGCTCTTCAAGACGCTTCTAAGAAGATAAAACGCAGTTATTGGTAGGCTCTTCAAGACGCTTCAAAGAAGGTAAAGCGCAGTTATTTGCAGGCTCTTCAAGACTCTTCAAAGAAGGTAAAGCGCAGTAATCGGCAGGCTCTTCAAGACGCTTCACAGAAGGTAGTGCGCAGTTATCGGCAGGCTCTTCAAGAAGGTAAAGCACAGCTATCGGCAAGCTCTTCAAGACGCTTCAGAGAAGGTAGAGACACATTTATCGACAGGCTCTTCACGACGCTTCAACGAAGGTAGTGTGTAGTTATCGGCAGGCTCTTCAAGAAGGTGAAGCACAGCTATCGGCAAGCTCTTCAAGACGCTTCAAAGAAGATAAAACGCAGTTATTGGTAGGCTCTTCAAGACGCTTCAAAGAAGGTAAAGCGCAGTTATCGGCAAGCTCTTCAAGACGCTTCAGAGAGGGAAAGAGGCAGTTATCGGCAGGCTCTTCAAGACGCTTCAAGGAAGATGAAACGCAGTTATCGGCAGGCTCTTCAAGACGCTTCACAGAAGGTAGTGCGCAGTTATCGGCAAGCTCTTCTAGAAGGTAAAGCACAGCTATCGGCAAGCTCTTCACGACGCTTCAGAGAAAGTAAAACGCAGTTATCGGCAGGCTCTTCAACAACTCTCAAGACGTTTCAACGAAGGTAGTGCGCAGTTATCGGCAGGCTCTTCAAGAAGGTAAAGCACAGCTATCGGCAAGCTCTTCAATACGCTTCAAAGAAGGTAAAACGCAGTTATTGGTAGTCTCTTCAAGACGCTTCAAAGAAGATAGTGCGCAGTTATCGGCAGGCTCTTCAAGATGGTAGAGCACAGCTAACGCAAACTCTTCAGGACGCTTCAGAGACGATAAAACGCAGTTATCGGCAGGCTCTTCAAGACGCTTCAAAGAAGGTAGTGCGCAGTTATTGGCAAGCTCTTCAAGATTGTAAAGCACAGCTATCGGCAAGCTCTTCAGGACGCTTCAGAGACGGTAAAACGCAGTTATTGACAGGCTCTTCAAGACGCCGCAAAGAAGAATTGGATACGTTTATCATTATCATTTAGAAGCAATAAAGCAAGAAGAACGCATCGACCGTCGAGAGCCCTTCGAAGAGCGTCACACGCGCAGCCAGTATAGGCCTGCTGGCGCACCTGCAATGACAGAAACGGTTATTAGCCTCACAATGCGTCGTCCCTTAGGGTGAGTCAGCAGCGGCCCATGAAATTAATAGAGCCTTAATTTGACTCACCCACTGACTCATGCCAAATTAACAGGATGTTGAGAGAGGGAGAAAAAACTGCCTCAGGCTCCCAGCCCGGGTAGGGGGGAGGGGGGCGAACGTCACCAGTAGATGATGGAGCATCACTGTAAGCCCGTGATACAATGTTCCTTGGCGCATCACTGAAAGTCCACGATACAGTGTTCCTTGGCTCATCATTTGGCGCATCACTGTAAGCCCATGATACAGGGTTCCTTGGCGCATCACTGTAAGTCCATGATACAGTGTTCCTTGCCGCGTCACTTGGCGAGTCACTGTAAGCCCATGATACAATGTTCCTTAGCGCATTACTTAACGCATCATTGTAAGTCCACGATACAGTGTTCCTTGGCTCATCATTTGGCGCATCACTGTAAGTCCATGATGCAGTGTTCCTTGGCGCATCACTGTAAGTCCATGATGCAGTGCTCCTTTAATTGGACAACTGAACATATAAATTTATGATGTCATCCTCCCTTGATTTCTTCAATTAATTAAAATGAAAATGGATCTCCCGAAAGAACTACGTATAAACTGAAAATATTATAGCAAGACATCCATCAAAATTGTGAAATAATATGTACAGCGGTCGCATGAAATTGCACAGGGATTGCCAAAATGAATGGAACACCTTGTTGTTAAAGCCGCAAGGTGTTCCAGGCTATTTTCAGGCTATTTAAGTACAGATTTCAGTGGCACTAATTGCTTTCAGTCCAAATTGGGGATCGGCGGAATGTGTGAAGAGGGCGCAGATTTGGTTCAAGCCTTATTTTTACCGGTAGCTCAACGTGAGTCATAACAGGCTTCCCCGTAGGGCTAGACGATCATGGATTCCAGAAGCTCGCACACCTCTGTATACGAGAAAAACAACATTGACAAAGTAAGAACATTTTGAAAAATTCAGTCGTGTTAGATGTACGCTGGTGCGCACAAGAAAAACATTTAGACGAAACGGATCTCCGCTCCCAATCATTTAGAACTTCAAGAGCAGCATGCATGCACGCCAGAGCGCGCAGGTAGCATCGTCGAGACTGGTACAAGGTTTACGGCTACACGGACAAAGTGAGCTCCGACATCAACGCAATACAATGTTTTCAGCTACGCGGTCTAGTTCGGTTAGTGTATATTTTATTAATTAAGGTAAGACAAAGACTCAAACGAAACGAATCCTCTGCCTCCAACCCCTCAGAACCTCAAGAGTTAAATGTACGCGCGCCGGTGCGCACAGATAGTATCGTCGAAATTGGTGCAAGGTCTACGGCTTCACGAATTAGATCAACTCCAACCGCAACGCATCACAAGGCTTAAAGCTACGCGGCCCACGTCATCCACAGAAATAAAAAATGGTCCGTACACGCGGGACCGAGAACAGAGTGAAAAAACACTTATTCACACGATCACCAACAGGAATTCTCACACAAATACATTAGCATTGTTCAAGATGACAAAATTGTGCCTCGCGAAGAAGAAAGGGCAGGTTCATCATGGGCTGAAAATCTGCTCAGATTATTGAAATCATACTTATTGTTTAGGTGGATAGGGTGGGGAGCAGAGGTCCCTCGGGTGTCAAAGAAGTCCGATGGGTCCCGGAGGTTAACCCAAGTCCTCAGGGTCCCCCGAGCTCCCCGGGTCACTCGTCTCAGCTCATTTGGGCTTGTCTTGACTCATTTTGGCCAGTCTCGACTCGTCGCGCCCAACTCGACTTGTCTCGACATGTTTCGACCGACCTCGACCAGCCTTGACGCGGCTCTCCCCCTCTGCGCCGGCAATCCTTTTGACTGTAATAACTAATTTTTATATTCAAGCATTTTAGGGTGGGAGTGTTGTGGAGGGGGCAGAGGTCCCTTGGGTCCCAAAAGAGCCCGATGAGCCCTGGAGGGTAACTCAAGTCCCCCGAGCTACCCGGGTACCTTGAGTCCCCTCGTCTCGGTTTGTCTCGAATCATTTCGGCCAGTCTCGGCTCGTCGTACCAAACTCGACTTGCCTCGACATGTTTCGACTGATTTCGACGCACCTCAACCAGCCTCGACGCGGCTCTCTCCCTCTGTGTCAGCAATGCTGTGGACTGTAATAACTAATTTCTCTACTTAAACACTCCACATTTACACATTCCTCTGTGTATGGGGTTTACAACGTTGGGAGGGGGGAACAGAGGTTTCAGGATTTAGAGGAGACTCAAGAGAATCCCACATTTTATCAAGAGGGTCCCTAAGGGTCTCAAGGGTGTACAAAAGAGCCCCAGAATGGTCCTAGTGAGTACCCCCAAATCCTCCTGGTCTTCCAAGTCCCCCGGGTTCCGAAATCCCGGGTCCCGGGAGTTCCACGAGTACCCCCCCTTCACCGGGTCATCTAGTCTCAACCAACCTCGATAAATAATAAATAATGCAAAATTTATCACAATGAAAAAAAAGGCATAGATAAATAATACTGTCCATTAAAGAAGAATTACTAAAATAAAGTGTTGATGATCTATAAAATGAATAATCAGCCATCCACCCCAATCAATTGAAGAAAAGCCGGACACTCAAAGAACACTCAAATAAACGCACTACTGTAAGCTCGCACACGAGGAATAGGCCGCACGTCATCGAAATTCCCTTTGGTGTAATTTTATTTCCGTAGATTAGTTTAAGGAGTTCAACTAGGCCGGAATTCCGTTGTAAGCCTTAGAGAGCCACCCAGCGGGGCGCGCATATCCGTGAAAAGGTCCACTTGATAACGTGGGAGTAATTTAGCTCCCCACGCTGAGCTGGCTCCCAACACTGAGCTAGCTCCCCACGATGAGCTTGTTCCCCACGATGAGCTGGCTCCCCACGCTGAGCTAGCTCCCCACGCTGAGC
>SDVV010019111.1:0-13601 GCA_016164225.1 Gammarus roeselii | reverse complement strand
TCCAAACTCGTGCAGGAGAGGCATATAAAGCGCGTTCCTGAAAGCCAAAACGGTTCACGGGTTGAGCTGCCTCTGCTTGCCGGTATAGTGCAGGAACGTCAAGAGTGTGGGCTGGGTGATAGACTGCACTTTTGTGGTGCGCAGCCACGCTTGGTAGTGAGCCCACACGCTTTGGTATTGACGGTGGGTCGATAGTCAGTGCGTGTTGACCCGAGTGGCTGCCAGCAATATATTTAATTTGATCGTGAGAACCCTTGTTAGAGATTGAATGCGAGATAACGAGAGAAGAATCGTGAAGTTAGAGGCACCTCCTTGCCCTCGACGCGCTGGGACACGTCGAGCGCAAGCGAAACCTCGCGGAAGGACGTAACGACCTGGGGCCACCACAGTGCGTTGGAGTAGCGATACGTTTCGAGCTTACGGAGCACCTGGGAGATCAGGTTGTATGGAGGGAAGAAGTATTTTTCCGTCCACTGATTCCAGTCCGACTCCAACATGGATGATCAACCCACCACCGGTCAACCTAGACCTATAAATGTACCCGAAAGCAACTACTCCAACCAACGCGTACCGGCAGGAATTCCTAAGACTACTCGAGGAAGAATGTTTAGAGCACCGCCCCATATACACTAGCGGCTCCAAAACCGCGGACGGAGTGGGAGCCGCCGCTGTGTGCGGGGACACCCCACTCTCGGCCACCCTCCCACAAGAGGCCTCCATGTTCTCTGCGAAGCTCACGCACTCGAACTAGCCATCTCTATTGCAAAAACATCGCTTTCCCAAATACGTTGTATTCTCAGACAGTCTGAGTGTCCTCACCCAGCTTAAAACACTGCCCTACGAATATCCTGTTCTACGTAAAATTTAGCACAATCTCTTTGTGATGACCGAGACGGGTCAGGCAGTGGAATTCTGCTGGATCCCCGGGCACGCGGGAATAAGAGGAAACGAACTTGCGGACTCGATTGCTAAACTGGCATCTACTCACCAAGAACAATTTTTCGCAATACATTACCGGGACTGGTTCCCTATCATCAACTCCCATATAACATCCCGATGGGATGAAATGTGGCAACAGAGTGGACGAAAAATGCTTTCAGTCAAACCTTCAGTCGGAGAATGGGGAACAAAGTTCAACAGAAAAGACCAAGTGTTCATCAACCGCTTGTGCACGGGACACACGTGGATAACTCACAACCACTTGATGGATGTCGACGTAGGACCAAACGCCACCTTGCCTCTGTTGCCACCTAGTGGCTATCAGCGTGAAACACTTACTGATGGATTGCTACGCACTCGCAGCAGCCCGACGAGAGTTCCTAGATGCCCCGTGCAACCTACACAGCCTACTCACGGACCCAACATACCGTGAAAAGCTTATCGCTTTCGGAAAACACAACGGACTATACAAAGCTGTCTAAACCCTAAACACCTGTGCAAGTGAGGTGGTCTCTCCACCCCATTACGCACAGAAATAAGATATTCAACGAAGATACGCATTAACTCTTTACTCTCTCGTACGCGAATATGCCACAGTTGAAATATGTACTGACTTCATCTTGACATGACTAATATTTTCGTACGCGAGGCCGCGAACTAGCCTGAATCAACGACGGTCGTGCCCTACGGGGGAGCCTATTATGACTCACGTTGAGGCTCTGGTGGAAATGAGGCTCAAATCAAATCATGTTGAGGCTCTGGTGGAAATGAGGCTCAAATCAAATCCAGTCCGACTGGAGAAAATCCACTAAAGCTGCTCTCGGGTGAGGATACAGAGCTACAAATACTGAGGGCTTGTAATTTCCTGGGTGTGCGTGCCACCAAGTGGCTATCAGCGTGAACACTTACTGATGTATTGCAGCGCACTAGCGGCAGCCCGACGAGCGTTCCTAGATCCCCCGTGCAACCTACAAAGCCTACTCACGGACCCAACCTACCGTAAAAAGCTTATCGCTTTCGGAAAACACACCGGACTATACGAAGCTGTCTAAACCTCTAGCACCTGTGCAAATGAGGTGGTCCCTCCACCTCATTACGCACAGAAACAACAACACATTTTACGAAGATACGCATTAACTCAATACTCTCTCGTACGCGCTAGTACGCGAATATGCCCTAATTAAAATTTGTACTGGCTTCATCTTGACAAAACTAATATTTCCGCACGCGAGGCCGCGCGGACTTACCTAAATCAATGACGGGGGAGCCTATTATGACTCACGTTGAGGCTCTGGTGGAAATTAGGCCCAAATAAAATCAAACCTGGGTGTGCGAAGAGGCCTATTTGCATGGCACCCGCGCAGGGTTGAGAGGCGGGCAAAGCATTGAGCCGTCAGCGTCCACTCCGTCTCGACTGGTTGGAGACGTGAGAGTTGATCGGCCCAGACGTTCTGTGATTCGGGAAGGTAGATCGCGAGAAGAGATAGGTGACGATGTTGGAGGATTCTGAGGAGTTGGGCTCCGATTCTCTGTAACGCCGGCGCTCTGCTGGAGCGCGAGTGATTGACCATGGCTACCATGTTGTCTGACAACACTCGGACTGTGGTGTGGTGGCAATGAGCTCGTGTCTGCAGTGCACGGATGATGGCCAGCAACTCCTTCGACGTAATATGGAGTTTGCGTTCCACTGCTGACCAGCGGCCGTACGACTGCTGGTCGCTGCAGCAGACTGCTCCCCACGCTTCGTCTGATGCGTCCTTCTATAGGAGGTGGTCCGGTGGAGGCATTGCTAACGGGACATGGGACTGAAGGAAGGCATCGCTGCCCCAGTGCTGTACTGCAATGCGGTAATAGGTGTTGAGAGCGGTGGGCTTGCTGGATAAGCGCAGGGACCGTGCTGCTAGAACCAAGTCGTTGAAGGAGTGGCGAGCGTGATGCAGGTAAGGTGTAAGGAAATTTATGATGCCGAGGAAAATTTGATGCTGTTGAAGCGAGAGAGTCCCGCTGGATAGTGTATCCGTGACCATGTCCCTGCAGCGGTTGTTGTTGTTATTGTTGCTTAGCCCCGGTTTCCATCTGCGGTAGTGGAAACCGCGCCAGCGCACCGCCTGAAACCCTCGATACCCACCGACGCGCGTGTTGAGACAAAGGGAGGTGGGAGACGAGAAATGGGTGTCCGGCTTAGTGGTGGGGTAGATTGTTTTGTTATCTGAAATAACTTTTTGGGTTGTGTGGCAGTTAACAAATGGCCACCCATGCGGTTTAATTTTAATTGTGGACACCAGAACATTGAAACTTGCAGCGTGTTCATGTCCCTCAGCCACTCTTTAACGCACCAACCAGACGCGTGCAGGGATAACCTCATGTGGAACAGGAATGTTTTGTAGGGGAGAAATGATGAAGATTGTTCATTGTCCATGAAAAACAGTGCAGTGTATGTGTCGTGACTCTGGTATCTTAAAAGTGTTGGTATGCCCGGAGGCTAGGCAGCGCACAGGCTGCGTCCACATAAACACCGCAGAAATGGCGCAATCCCTACTGGTGAGGATATGAAACTGGGTGGGTTGAGGGACTTTCCCTGGGGCCGGAGCCCCAGACACCGCTGCCGCAGGCAAGGCATTTTGATGGAGTTGGCCCGCATGACTCGTGTTGGCTCCCTTGTGGGCGGCTACCCTGCAGCGGTCGATGTGCTGTAAGGTTGGGGCGATGGACCCGATCTTTCCGTTTAGCGTCACTCGCAGGAAGTGTATCTGCTGGGTGGGTTCCAGAATAGACTTTGCCAGGTGGATGTGGAAGCCTAGCTTGAGGAGAAGGGCGCTGGCCGTGTGTGTGTTGAGCCGGCACTGATGTGCTATTGGTGCCCAAAGTAGCCAGTCGTCGATGTAGAATGCCGCGTTTATCCCTTGCTGATGGAGTAAGCGGAGGGGTAGTTTCACGACCGTCGTAAAGATCTTTGGTCCCAGGTTGAGGCCGAATGGAAGAGCCACGAAAAAGTACAGCTAGCCTCTTAGCTTGAAGGCCAGGTACTTTTGGAATCTTGGGTGTATCGGGAAGTGCGGAAAAGCGTACTTGATGACCAATTTGGTGAACCAGATTATGTTTCAGTACGGCCCGTATTCATTGCGCGTTGGGCATGCGGAACGTGGTTACCGGAATCTAGTGGTTGAGCTTGGAGAGGTCGATCACTAAGCGATCCTCTCCTGAGTCCTTGGGAACCGCAAAGATGCGAGAGACGAAGGCTGGTTGTTTGGGTACCGCCTTTACTATACCTTTCCACAATAAGTCGAGCACTAGGGGTTAAGAACGTCCTCGTGTTGACAGTATGAGACCGCGTAATCGAGGGGACGGGGTCGTGGCGCCCATCTCCAGGCGAGGCCTTAGGAAAGTATGCGCTTGACCAGAGGTGTGACCGCGTTCCAGTGTGCTAAGCGTCTCCTGAGGGCCGCCAGAACGGCGTCAGTACGTACGGAAAGGGGGGTTCGGTGCGGCTCTCCGTCGTTTGGCTGTTGGGCCTCCTCGACTTGCTCCACGACCTCCTCTCCTTTGGACCCTCTGGTTCCGTCCCCGGACCCAGGGGGTAGTGAGGAAGTGGGCCCCTGAACCAGCATGTGAGCCACTGAGGCCCCCGCACCTTCCTTGGGGTTGCATGACCCATGCCGGGACGCTGGGCGGACACTGAGATGCTTGTCGACCGCTGTGGGATTGTACAAACTTTCTCGCGACCCCGTCTTGGCCACGAAAGGAACTCTGGGGGGCACTACGTTGGCAAAAAAAGCACCGCGCGCGATCCCCTTCTGGAGCGGCTGAAGCAGCCGTCGGGCCGCGGTGCACGGGTTGTGAAGCCGGAAATAGAGGGGGCCATAAAGGAGATAACTTCCGTCCTGCTTCAAAAGTTTTCACGCGCCTGAAAAGCATCTAAGATCACCTCATTGGTGAAGGGTAGGGGTTCAAAAACTGATCCCGCTAGAAGGGCTGCGCGGACAGACTCTGTAGCCAGCCAGTCCACAGTCTGAAGGCAAATTTGGTAGCTCCACTAAGCCGCCGCGATCAGGGAAACTGCTAGAAGTTTGTGGATGGAACCTGTGGTGAGCTCTGATAAATAACGCAGTAACTGTGGTGTAACTCGTGTGCCGTCTGTCAAGACGGGATCACGGATGCGAGCCAGAAGCCCCGTCAGCGACGCGCCAAGTAAATGGCACCGTAGGTCCTGAGCGACCTGATAGCGCAGCTGGAGATCCCTCGCACGTACTTCTGAAGTAATCTGATCGAGAGGAAAGGCGATCTCGTTCTTGGTGGCATTGAATTGGGCCCTTGGGGATAGGATTAGAGCATTTGCAAATTCCAGCAGGGCACTGCACGCGGGGCAGTCCGATGTGAGCACAAAGTGCGCATTTGACCAGGAGTCAATCCCCGTTGGTGCCGACTTGGTGAGCAAGGGTCATTGATTTGCGTGCGGAGTTTCGGGAGGGCATTGGGAATGCGTTTCATATCGAACCATCCGTCCTCCCTGATGGTCACTCCTCGGTTGGCTGGTTGCTCGATAGCAGAGATACTCTTAGAGGCCGCCGGGGGCAGAAAAGGGGAGGACATCCGGACGAGGCTTTGAAATAGGGAGTTCGTCAGGTCCTTCGAGAGAAAATGAAGTTGGAGCCTAGCTCTTGAACTTTGATAAGGGTATAGGGTGGTTCTGTGGTGTAGACAAAATAGTTGCAGCTCACAAGCCCCTCCGCGAACGTTGCGCTTAATTGGGGCACATACCACTTCTCCTCAGTGGTTGGGGAGGGGGTCTGATCTGATCCTCGTCATCAGGGATCTCGAGGGAGGTGCCCATGGGTGCGGTTCGGAAACGTGGCGATTGTGAGGGGATCGGAGCGGTCTGCAGCCATGAAAGCTGCCCGTCTGCCTCCGGTAAAGGAGTGTGTGTGGCGAGTCCGGACGAGGGAGGTGGTTGGAGTGCGCGGAGAGTGGGTAGGGGGGGGATATCGTGGGAAACTGTGAGCGCTCCTCCTCTATGTATGCCTCCCTCCCTCCCTGTTAGGGGTCGAGGTCGGCCCATCCGTCCTCCGCCTCCTCACTTTGTTCGGCATAGGGTTCCTCTTCGTACTCCACATTGTCTTCCCGTCCTTGATCCCTTGCCTCCACCACTTGGAACCTGGTATCTACGGTGTTGAAAGGGGAACGGAGTCGGGTTTCAAATCTGGTCTCCAGTGACGTGAGCGTCAAGAAGACCCTGTCGAGTTTCGTGGCCTTGGCCGAAATTGGAGGTACAGGCGTCGAGGCGTCCTCGGTAGGAGGCGGGGGTGGGTGGGTGACCAGAGGCTCATGGTAATGGCTGGGCGGGTGCGTTGGCGACATTTCTCTCCGTTCCCGCTTGGGTAATGGGGCTGAAGCCGGAGCTGAATCAGCTACGTATATGGGAATGGTTTACATCTATGAACGTTGGGGGCACGATATGGGGAGGAAGAAAGACGTGAGTGACGTTTCGGCTCCCTCGTCCGATGCCGTCCACATGGACACCGAGAGCAGGCCCGAATCCATTGGGGTGTATTCTCTGTGAGGGTGGAACGCCTCCTGGCTGGGTGGCACGGGAATGGGTGTGCCCTCTTCCTGCGCGGGGAAAAGAGTACCGAAGCCCTCCAAGGTGGTCTGCTCCTCTGCGACCATATTGGGTGCAGAGGTCGAGGGCTGGGAGGAACCTCCGGGATGAGGGGATTGTGAGGGAGACCTGCTCCCTTGAGCCACGCTATTCCTGCTGGAGACCTTGGACGTTTGGGAAGGAGAAGGAGGACCCGTGCCGTCCGTTGTCGTGATTCCCGCCTCTCCTTTCTTTTCCGTTTTCCTCTCTGAGTATCGGGGTGGATTGTGCTGTGGGCAGGCACCTGACCGGTCGTGCAACAGCCTCGAGTTATGGTGCAAGAATGTTCTTTCGTCTGATGCGGTGTTGAGTGTTCCGTCTCATTGCCCGATATCTGTTCATGAACGCCTCCAATGTATCACTGCCCTGGGGAGCATTTATGACTGATAGGCAGAAGGCGCACTTTGCTGGTCAGTATACGTGACCCGCTAATCAGCTGGAGTGCCGTAGGCAACGGGGGTAGAGGTCGTCTGTGGGCAGTAGGCACAAACATTTTCCGCACGAGCGTCGGTCCTCCGAAAGGTCGTGTTTGTGGAGGGGCCGTCCTGTGGCTCTCGATCGTTCGGCTGCCGCGGATGTGATGACGGACATCGTTACTGAAACAACGGAGAGAGTAGTATAAAGAAGATGCTCTGAGTCAAATATACGTTTGATGCTCCCGACCCATGGCCCGACGTTTCGCGCAAAAATACGAGGGATATTATACGTAACGATAGAGAATATTGGGAAATATATGCGGACAGTCGTTAGTGACCCATTACCCTCTAGTTTAGAAGAGTTTAAAATTGAAGTTTGAACGATCTATGATTGTGATGTAGATGTGTTTTTGACAACGTTGCTCTAACTGAGCTATCGTTCTAAACCAGCTAACTTCGTTCAGCAGACCTGCCTAAAGTGATGCTTTAAATGTGTTGTCATTGGGCAGAAAATAAGTTTGCTAGCCGGCTGTCGTCTGCCAAGATGGCAGCTCGACGCCGCTCGGCAGGGTGTTTGTCGGACGATCCTAGGCAATCGACTGACCGCGCAACAGCCTATATGGCATGTAATGATTGTGAAAGGCTGTCCGACGCCCGTTGTCTCATGACCAGACATCAATAGCCAGTATCTGTCTATAGCGAACATCCGCCTGTAGCAGGTATCCGCCCAGAGTGCGTCATTCGTGAGCCGGTTGACGTTTGCCAAGATGACAGCCCGATGCCGCTTGGCAGTACGTTGTCTTACGATCCAAGATGGTGTCGGGAGGCCCCCGACGCCGCCCGGCAGCGCGTTGTCGTACGATCCAATATGTCATCGGGAGGCACCTGAACGGTCGCGCAACAGCCTTTATGGGAACTGATAATTGTGAAAAGCTGTCCGCAAACCGCTGTCTGACGACCAAACATCCATTGCCGGTATTTCCCTATAGTAGGCATCTGCATATCGCAGGCATCCGCTTACCGTGTGTCATTTGTTAGCTGGTTGTCGTCTGCTAAGACGGCAGCCCGACGCCGCTTCGGCAGGGTGTTGTCGTACAATTCCGGATACCGTCGGTGGCAACTGACGGACCGCGCAACTGCCTATCTGACACGTAATAATTATCCGCATGTAAGTGTCAAAAGCTGTCCGCAGACTGCTGACTTCACGACCAACAGCAGTAGCAGGCCTCTGCCTATAGCAGTCATCTGCATATCACAGGCATCCGCTTAGCGTGTGTCATTTGTTAGCCGGATGTTGTCTGCTAGGACGGCAGCCCGACGCTGCTTCGGCAGGGTGTTGTCGCACGATTCAAGAATGCTTCGGCGGCAACTGACTGACTGCGCAACAGCCTATCTGACACGTAATAATCTGCATGTAGGTGTGAAAAGCTGTCCGCGGACTGCTGACTTCACGAACAAACAGCAGTAGCGAGCCTCTGCCTGTAGTGAGCATCGGTCTGCCCGGCATCTGCTTAGGGCGGGCATCTGCCCTACAAGTAGGATAAAAACCTCATGTTGGAAAGTTCGCGAAGGAATGTTATAAAGGACACGTACTCATCTGCATGTCGGTATAAATAGCTATCCTCAGACCGCTGAATTCAAAACCAAGCGCCAAGCAGGTGTCGTCTGCAACAGCTAGAAGTCTTAGTCTGCGGTTGAGCTGTAGCGCTCTGAGACAACCTGTCGCGATGAAACTTGAAGCACGAATGAATGCTGGGGTAGGGCAAACCTCACTTATATAGAGCGGGAGAGTGTTCGGATCGTCGATAAAGTTGCAAGACATAGGGCCTCGAATATCGTCAATAAAGTTGCACGACATAGAAACGCCGATTCCGTCAAACAGTCGGACAAATAAAAAAATCGAAAAAACATCATTTTGGGATTTATCGAAAAATATTGACAGACATATAAATTTCAAAATCGGTCATAAACTACTTCGTACGAATGTTATCGGGATTCTCTCCACAGTCGTTTCTGTAACATTTCCTCGTCAAGATTCATTCGGAAAATAAGCAGAAGCGCATGCTAACCTTATAGCTCGCTCTTACGAAATGGCAGAGAAAAAGTCAACATCAATGCATCTAACATTTAAATACTAATCAAAACAATTCGGTAACCTAAATTTAGTTTACTCACACTAACCAAGTTCGGTTTCTTCCACATTTCTCTAAGATTGTCTTTCTTACTCCCTCCTTCATTGAAGATTAGATGTGAGCTAACCCGGGGGGCGCGAAGATCACTGAATCTGATGTTTGAACTTCAAGTGTATGGGAGCAACTTCATCAAGAATAAAATTAACATTTTCAACCGTAGTTTATATGCACGCTGGTGTATATTTTTCAGTGTTTTCAGTACCTGGGCCCCCATGTGGAGAAGACTGAACTATTGGGAACTGAAGTGAAGTTGCGAGTGAAGTAAGGATGTAGTGTTTGATGCACTGAAGAGTGTAATTAGCTGAATGAGGATGTAGTTATCACAACTGTGCTCTATGTGGCTGAGAGCAGAAGCGAGAAGACGATTGAATGTCTTAGAGGTGAAAGGTCTGAAGAGCATGGCTGGGGTGACGCTGAGAGACTGGATCAATAACGACGTGGTGCGAGCTAGAACGGGGATGAAGAAGTTACAGGACAGAGCTGATTTGCGTGTTCTGAGATGGGTCGGGCACATGACGGGGAGGGATGAGGGGAGATCGGTGAAAAGAGTGTTGAAGGCAGAGGCGAGTGGACCTAGACCTAGAGGGTGACCAAAGTTCGGGTGGATGGATGGTGTGAAACAGGCGTTAGGTAGGACACTTGAGTATGGAAGTAGCAAGAGAGCGTGCAATGAATAGGCGTGAGTGGAGAATGATAGTGGATGGATGATTTTTGACGCTTTCCCGCCCTTGGTATCTCGCCCCCCTTTCGGGGGGCCCAATCATCATGACACGGCAGGGTCATCGTGACACGGCAGTCACACTATTTGGCCCTGTTACTGACGCTGACCGCGGACCGCACTCATGACGTGGAGTGTGTGTTGCGAGGTCTTTCCGGCCAGATCCTTTAGCGCAAAAGGGCTAAGTTGTGTGAATTTACGAGAGGATTGTGAGGGGTGCCTTGCCGTCGGCCACCCCCCTTCTTGTGGGATTCGGCCTAGAATTTCATGCACTTCGATCGCCTTATGAGTTTTTGAGTGGGAACGCAGAACAGACTGCACCAGATACAGTGTGGGATACACTAACTTAATCCGCCACGTTGTTGGATCGGAAATATCCCAACGACTACTACTCAGGCAATCATAATGTTTAAAAACCCTCCATAGAAGAGAAACGCACTCGCTCAAGAAGCAAACACAAAGATCGCACTCCCTCGTCCTCCTCCTCCTACAAGAGCACTCACAGCCGAGAACGTTGTGAGTCTAGGGGATCATGTTCTACAGAAAGCGAACACTCTCGATCTAGGACACCTGCGCATCATAGACACGAACACCACGAAAGTTCCTACAAACCACGAGACCACTCCAGATCATAAAAATCTGGGTATGAAACAGATCCGAAATGAACAAAAACACAATACTTCTGTGGAATTGCTCGGGACTTAGGAGCAAGAAAGTTGAATTATTATCGCCAGTCTCCACCCATAAACCTTTGGTGGTAGGCCTCCAGGAGATCAAACTCCGTGACACAGCAACCTTTACAATCCCTCAATATGTCATACACCATCGCGAACATTACAAAAATGTGACTGCACACAGCGAAGTGGCACTTATGATCCATCATAGCATACCTCATCATTACTTCCCTCTGAGAACAACTCCAAGCTGTCGCAGTAAAGATCTCAAGACAAATTACATTGGGATCTATCTACTCGTCACGATGCCACGACCTCACGAAGGCACAAATGATCGATCTGCTTACCCAACTGCATCATTCCGTGCTCCTATTGGAGACTGCAACAGCCACCACGAACTGTGGGGATGCGTGAGAACAGACTCCAGGAGAGTGATAGTGGCCGAACACCATAGACACTCACAACTTGTTCCTTCTCAACGACGGACAACTCACACGGATCACCCTCGAAAGTGAAACCGCCATCGATTTATCAATCTGTTCCCCCACTTAAGCTCCACAACTCGTTTGGGGAGTCCTGCCTTCAACACATGACAGTGATCATATCGCTCCTTACTAACCGATCAAACAATCCTGACGCACAAGAACTTCGATTCAACTACCGGAAAGCCAGCTGGGAATAATACTCGACACATGCCGCATGGGACGATGCGGGGGACCTTCCCGAAGACATTTCACTGCGCAACCTTGCCATACATCTATACGAGAAATTCCAAAGTGTAGCTGTCGCATGCATTCCCCAATATTAATCCTCAACCTTTTTCCCAAAACCTTGGTGGGACCGGAGGTACAAAAAGCAAAGGACCAGCGTGACAGGAAGTACGGGGCCTTCCGACGCGCACGTTCCCCCAGGAACCAAGTGAGGCCGCCATGTCAGTTAATAATATATAAGGCAATCGTTGCCAATCACTATTTTATTAATGACCGACGGCTTGTGAGTTCGCCCGACCCAGTATGAGGTCTAAGGCGTTTACCTAAATGACACTCACCCGTTACTCAGTTGAGTGGGTCAGGAAGATGATATATGTATATATAATATTTCCGCCACGTTCCATACAACTCTGAAATTCTACATGTGGGGAATTGAAACACTTGATGAAACGTCAATTACATAGCTATACTTTATTAAATATAAAGAAGTCCGGAGACTGATGATTTGTTCCTCTATCCGCACAGATGACAGCCTTATTTAGAATATGCACTCCGTCATATGAGTACCACCGCTATACTATAACACGCAGCGAACCACAATAGCAAAATAATAACACAGTAAAACACAGGCACGTAGACCTAATAGAGCCCGCTGCTTATAGTCTCTAGAAGCCCCCCTGAATCCTGGAACCTCTGCTTCCCCCTCCCAGCGCTGTAAAACCCATACACAGAAAAATGTTTGTGAGATGCATGAGTAGAACAATTATCCATTACAGTCCACGGATTGTTGGCGCAGAGGGTGAGGGTCGCGTCGAGGCTGGTCGAGGTGCGTCGAGATCAGTCGAAACATGTTGAGGCGAGCCGAGTTGGTCGCGACGAGCCGAAACTGGCCGAAATGATTCGAGACAAACCGAGATGAGCTGAGGCGAGGGGTCTCGGGGGACTCGAGAAGCTCGGGAAGACCCGGGGGACATGGGTCACCCTCCGGGATTCATCGGGCTCTTTTGCGACCCAAGGGACCAATGCCCCCCCGCCTTATCCCCTTAAACAATCAGTGCAAAATCAATAATCTGAGCAGTTTTTCTGCCCATGATGAACCTGCTCTTTTTTTCACGATCTTCAATATTAAAACGCTGGAGTATTTGTGCGGGAGTTCGTGTTTGTGATTTTGTGAATGGGTACTTTTTCTTCTGTCTGTGCTCGCTCGCGCGTGCACGGACCATAAGCAGTTTCTGGGGTTGACCTGGACTGCGTAGCTATAAAACCTTGTGACGAGTTGCGGTTGGAGTCTATCTAATCCGTGAAGCCGTGGACCTTGTACCAATTCATGGAATTCTGAGTGGTTGGAGGCGGGGATTCGTTTTGTCTGAGTCTTTACCTTGCCTGACTAAATAAATTGTACTTATAATCAAATAAACCGCGTAACTGTTAACATTGCGTTGCGTTGCTGTCGGAGCTGGCTTTGTCTGTGTAGCCGTGAACCTTGTACCAATTTCGACGATACTATCTGTGCGTACTGGCGTGTGAACATGTCAATCATGAGGTTCTGAGGCGTTTGAGGCGAGGATTTGTTTCGTTTCATCTGAGTCTTTATCTTACCTAAATGAATAAATTGTATTATACAACTAAACCGCCTAGCTGTAAATATTGTGTTGCGTTGCTGTCGGAGCTGAGTTTGCCCGTGTAGCCACTGACCTTGTACTAATCTTGACGATGCTACCTGTACGCACTAGGGTGCGTACGTGTTACTCTTTAAGTTCTAGAAGATTGGAAGCGGAAGTCCGTTTCGAGTAAGCGTTTTTTCTTTTGCGCACCAGCTTTCGGCTGACATTGCTAAAATTTTCACTTTCTTGCTAACGTTAAAAGCGTTGTTTTGTTTTTTCCTCGCACACCTAGGCGTGCGAGCCTACTGGAATCAATGATCATCGATCCCTACGGGGGAGCCTATTATGACTCACGTTGAGGCTCTGATGGAAATGTGTCGAAAAAAAAACTAAATATGACGATACGAATCACTTGGGGAATGTCACTCGTTGTAGACTCAGGGTCTATAGTAGAGATTGCTAATGAACTATGACGATACGAATCACTTGGAGATTGTCACTCGTTGTAGACTCAGGGTCTATAAGTAGTAGGTATAGTGCCAAAACGCAAATGCGAAGGATTATAGATAGAGATAAAAGAGCTGTTCGGGGTAGGACGCGATGCATGCAACCTTGACTCAACCGGTCCGTTCGGGGGTTAGCGCAGAAACGGGGAGCGGGGGGGGGGGAAGGGTACCGGAACTGGTTTGATGCCCGAGTCAGCTAACGGACGG
>SDVV010019110.1:0-13601 GCA_016164225.1 Gammarus roeselii | reverse complement strand
TAAGTGTAGAGGTTTGATATGAATAAAGCTTATATCAATGAGAAATACATAACATAAGTTGGAAAACGGGATGGGTTAGATTTACGACCCCTCTACATTACAAACCTTTAGTGAGAAAATGCTACAGTGGATATTTCGAATAAGTCAGATATTCTGAATTGGAACAAAATCTCATAACAAAGCCTCAATTAATCAATAATTTCTAACTGTACAAACTGCAAACGTATCACAAACATTTATATGAGTAAAACTTCCGGGAATAAGCATCTAGTAGAGACATGCGAACGGATAACATAATTAAGATGTACATTAAACTAATGGAGTATTTTAAAAGTATCAATTTATCCAAATCCGACATATTAGTTCTCCAAGACAACTTGAAATAGGACCCAAATCCAATGTCGAGAGGTGAAACATACCAATATTTCGGACCATTTCATCCAGTTAAGCTACTGTATACCCAACATTCCATGCATTTTAGCGAATTTTTACATAATACAGATGTATTTCTATGATAACCAACCAAAAACCTACTACAACAACAACTAGAAAATAGCTAAATAAGATTCTCTACTCTACTCTAACCGACATTGATTGACTATGGTATACGGTGTATCCTGCAATACCCCAGAGGATATAACCTACACCAATATGGAAGGTGTGTGGTCAATCAATACATGATGCCGATGTACATTACCGATCATGTAATAAAAAGAAGTGAAATAATCCTGTACTTGAACTCCTGAGGTAAAATGAAACAGGACTAAGATCATATACCAACATGAGCAAACACGCAGAAAAATATCTAACAATGAAACAAATACTGAGTTCATGCGTAATAAAAAATAATACTACAAAACCCATTCAATCTGAAAGAATTCCTAAACCTTACTATGATAAAATATCTATAATAGGACAAAATTGAAGCCCACTGTGTCATAACAACGACCTCTACAATGCTTTACTAGGTCACTTCTCAGAAATCTACCATTAGTATGTAACAAATTTAGAGGTAAACTCAGTCATGGTATATTACCTCAGACATACCATTCATCTGTTTAGTCCATCATCTCTAAATACCGTCGAGCAAAGTCACCTCATAGACATAACCATGAATCAATAAACACGTACAGTGATTTATAATGGGCCTGACATGAGTTTCAAACAGTGTGGCCTTAAAAATCTGGGCATCTGTTCGCTGACGACCCAAGTAAATCATTACAACGCTCAGCAGATTGTCGGATAACTTCTCTAACAAACCCGTGTAAGTCAAGACCGACATCCACAAGAACTTACAAAATCACGTTGAACTTGGACGAACTACAAATGACCACAAAAGAGTGTAAGCCGCCTCTACACCAGGACCCATCCATCCAGTAAATCGTCTTCTAAAACGATAAACTACACTCTAGCTAGGGATTAATGACGAAATTCCACTAAGATGCGGTTCTAATTTACACCTCTTAAACATACATTCCTATGATTATCGTGGAAAAAAATCATGCAACAACAACTATAAAAATAGCCAAATAAGATTCTCTACTCGGCCCTAAAAACGATCTACTTATACAAATAAACATACACACAACGGGCTTTGGCCTAGGGGACTCTAACTCCTCCAAACCATTGAAGTATGATCCTACAGTAAATACACAATTAAGTAACAACAAGATCAACTTTGTAACAAATGGAATCTTCTATATCTATAATTAGCACGTCAAACATTGTATCAGGATGTAAGAAGATACATAAAACACTAAAAACACACAACATCTAACTAAATTATACCTGAAATAATGTTCTACATTGCAGAAACCAACGTAATATATCCTAATATTCCTACTGCTACTGAATCCTAAGAAATATATACATCAACCCGCCAACTGCCAAACAAATTAACCATACTATTCCTATAAATCATAAACATATGGAAAACACAAAACTTTGCCCAAATTCAATATTAGGCTGGGACCAAACAGGGCCGATTTCACACTAAGGCTGAAAATTGAGTTATAAAATATGCCTACCACACTATTCCTATGAACAATATATATATATATATATATATATATTTATATATATATAAGGGGATGATACTGATGTTAATATGTATTTAACATGGAAGTGCAATCTCACCTACATTTCCAAGCGAGAGAAAATAATTTGCATGAAAATAATACATAACGGGTTCCACCTCCTTTTGAAGGAATGGTTCAGTCACATGTTTATTTTGTGGCTTTTCCTGCGTCCGACAGCTCACAACAGAGACAAAGAATGATTTACTGCAAGAGTAACTAAAACAGAGCGCAAGGGTACTCATAATACAATCGCAGAAATAACATTAAACTAATTGAATCTATGCCACGTGTAAATTGAACAACAGCGCATGACGTAGAAATGATACCAAGGTTGAAAATGTATCATGAAAGTTTCCGGAAATCAACATTAGTGTAAGAACGTGTGGGTTTTAAACCATTAATACTACATGTAAAATATTATGTAACTGTTAGATTTATTATTGATAAAAAAAGTATCTTAAAATGTATGTTATCAATACCCCTGAACATACAGAGGACTAGCATTGGAAATGCATACATGCATCATGGCTTTCAATGAAGTTGCAATACAGTATGCCCATCATTGAAATGCGAATACCTATATGTATATGTAAACGTACTAGTTATATAACCTATTAACATTTATAAACTGTCCATCTGTCCGAAAGGGTCGTCCACCTTTGTTCCTCTTCGCGCCGCCCACCTTCGCGCCGACCGCCTTCGCACCGACCACCTTCGCGCCGACCACCTTCGCGCCGCTGAAATGTTTTGTGTAAACTCCCATAGACCGGTTAAAATCCGCGTCTTGCAGACATATACTCTACTCACCGCACACCCACCAGCATGAGAATGACACCGCAAACCCACCAGCAGGAGAGATCGCACGCTCAACAGCAAGACAGCGACACCGCATACTCACCAGCAAGGTAGTGACACTATATTCACCAGCGAGAGAGCGACACCTTATACACCTTATACGACACCTTATAGATGCTTGCAGGTCCCCTGCAAGCATCTATAATTATATCACTTATGCAAAACTGATCACCATGAAAAAGGGCACAAATTAATATTGTTCCCCACAGAGGAAGAAATAAGTATTAAACACTAAAATAAAATGTTAATGATATATAAAATGAATGATCATCTATCCACCCCAAGCGAGTATTCACTTTTTGGCGATCAATGAGGCGTGATCATTACCTGTTATTGTGCCGTCCTTTATGAACATTGTAAATGATAGTGTTGTGAGTGGAGACAGCACAACCATACGCACCAGTATAATATATATTTGTAAACAGCTATGTAAACACAGATTTAGAAACTGGTATCAGTGCTCACGCTGGTTTTCTTAATGAAATAACAGCATGAATGACATATAAAAGTAGCAGCAACAGCACACCACACAGCACAGCCTGGTATATTTTGGAAGTAGTCAGTAGTAGTAGTAGTTGCCTCCGTTTCCACCGGAGTCCCAACGCGAAGTTAATGCAGACTCCCCCTTAAGGCAATTGAAGAGTGGCAAAGTAGGTGCAGCGTAGATTATGAGTAGGTTCAACGTAGATTCAGAGTGGGTTTAACGTAGACACAGTAGGTTTAACATAGACGTAGAGTAGGTTTAACGTAGATACAGAGTAGGTTTAACATAAATACACAGTAGGTTTTACATAGATACAGAGTAGGTTTACCGCAGATTCAGAGTAGGTTTAGCGCAGATACAGAGTAGGTTTAACGCAGATACAGAGTAGGTTTAATGCAGATACAGAGTAGATTTTAACGTAGGTTTAACGTAGAGTAGTAGTATCAGCCTCCTCTGTTCTCCACCGGAGCTCCAACGTGCAGTCACTGAATGCTCCAACTTAGAGCACGACGATCCGTCGATTTTGCACAGCTTCGTGCGCGAAGTCGAGTTAAAATTTACATTTAATACGCAGGGAGGACAGCAAATTCAGGATGAGAGATAATTTAAACTTCGTTACTTTTATACGGCTTCATATTAGCTTGTGTGTTTTCCGAAAGCGATCTTTTTTTTTTGGTGTTATGTTTCTGAGAACAGGCGTTGTAGGTTGCACAAGAAGGCTCGTCGGGCAGCTGCGAGCGCAATACAATCCATAAGTGGTTTCACACTGATTGCCACTTGGTGGCAACAGGGGCATGATGGTGCGTCCGGTCCCATGTCTACGTCCATCAGAGGATTGTGGGTTATCCATGTGTGTCCTGTGCATAGGCGGTTAATGAACACTTGGTCTCCCCTATTAGAAAACCTGGCATCCCACTCTCCCACGAATGGTTTAACTGCAAGCATCTTTTGTCCTCTCTGTTGCCAGGAGTCATCCCATCGTGATGTTATACGCAAGTTGATGACTGGGAACCAGTCTCGGTAATGTATGGAGATGAACTGTTCTTGCTGGGTAGACATCCGTTTGGCGAGCGAATCTGCACGCTCGTTTCCTCTTATTCTCGCGTGTCCAGGGATCCTACAGGACTCGACCGCTTGGTCCGTCTCGGACATCGTGGATAGGTCGTGTTGCATTTTTCTAAGGGCAGGGTTGTCAAAGTGCAGAGTTTTCAGCTGGGTGAGAACACTCAGACTGTCTGAAAATATAACATTTTTGAGGAGGCGGTCACTTTTTGTAATGAAGATGGCCGATTCGAGTGCGTACAGCTCTGCAGAGAACACAGAGACTACCTGGGGTAGGGCGGCCAAACGCGAGGTCCTTTCGCCCACAGCAGCAGCTCCCACTCCATCCGATGTTTTGGAGCCGTCAGTGTATATATGGCGGTGCTCAGAGTAATGTTCATCAAGTAGTCGTGAGAATTCTCGACGGTACGTGTTAGTTGGGGTTGTTGCTTTGGGGTACGTCTACAAATCTAGGTTGACCAGTGAAGGGCTTTTTGATTTGATTTGATTTGAGCCTTATTTCCACCAGAGCCTCAACGTGAGTCATGATAGGCTCCCCCGTAGTGCTCGATGATTATTGATTCCAGCAGGGTCGCACGCCTAAGTGCGCGAGGGTTAAACGAAACGACGCTTTCAACGTTAGAAAAAATGTGAAAATGTTAGCAGTGTCAGACACAGGCTAGTGCGCAAAAGAAAAAACGCTTACTCGAAACGGATCTCCGCTCCCAATCCTTTAGAACATAAAGAGTGATATGTACGCACCCTTGTGCGTACAGGTAGCATCGTCGAGATTAGTACAAGGTCAGTGGCTACACGGGCAACATCAGCTCCGACAGCAATGTTACAAAATATTTACAGCTACGCGGTTTAGTAGTTTAAATACAGTTTATTTATTTAGGTAAGTTAAATACTTAGATGAAACGAAACGAATCCTCGCCTCCAACCTCTAAGAACTCATGAGTTTCATGTCCATACGCCAGTGCGCTCAAATAGTATCGTCGAAATCGGTACAAGGTTCACGGCTACACGAACAAAGTCAGCTCCGGCAGCTTCGCGGTCTATTTTTTTTAGTACAATTTATTTATTCAGGCAAGATAAATACTCAGACAAAACGAATCCCCGCCTCCAACCACCCAGGACTCCAAGAACAACATGCACGCGCGACAGTGCGCACAGCCAGTATCGTCGAAATTGGTACAAGGTCTATGGCTTCACGAATTAGATAGACTCCAACCGCAACGCGTCACAAGGTTTTATATCTATGCAGTCTAGGTCAACCCCAGAAACTGCATATAGTCCGTGCACGCGCGAGCGAGCACAGACTGAAGAAAAAATACTCCTTCACAAAATCACAAACACGAACCCCCGCACAAATACTCCAGTGTTATAATATTGTGGATCGTGACAAAGAAAGTAAGAACAAGTTCGCCATGGGCAGAAAAACAGCTCAAATTATTGATTTCGCACTGTTTGTTCAAGGGGACAGGGCGGGGGGGGGCATTGGTCCCTTGGGTCGCCAAAGAGCCCGATGAATCCCGGAGGGTGACCCATGTCCCCCGGGTCTTCTCGAGCTCCCCGAGTCACCAGAGGCCCCTCGCCTAAGCTCATCTCGGTTTGTCTCGAATCATTTCGGCCAGTTTCGGCTCGTCGCGACCAACTCGACTCGCCTCAACATGTTTCGACTGATCTCAACCAGCCTCGACGCGACCCTCACCCTCTGCGCCAGCAATCCGCAAACTGTAATGGTTAATTGTTATACTCATGCATCTCACAAACATTTTTCTGTGTATATGTTTTACAGCACTGGGAGGGGGGAACAGAGGTTCCAGGATTCAGAGGGGCTTCTAGAGAGTCCCACAGTTTCTCAAAAGGGTCCTAAAGGGTCTCAAGGGTGTCCCAAGGGGCTCCAGATTGGTCCAAGTGGATCGCCCCAAATCCACCTGGTCTTCCAAGTCCCCCGGGTTCCCGAAACCCCGGGTCCCCGAGTCCCGCGGGCCCCACGAAAACCTCTCCTCTCTGGGTCACCTTGTCTCAACCAACCTCGATACATATAATAATAACCAATTCAAAATCTATCACCATGAAAAAAGGGCAGAGAAAAATAATAGAGCCCAAGCAAGAATAAATAATAAAATACTAAAATAGAGTGTTAATGATCTATAAAATGAATAATCATCCAACCACCCCAACAGTGACGGGCTGAATTGATTTGAGCCTCATTTCCACCAGAGCTTCAACGTGAGTCATACTAGGCTCCCCCGAAGGGCGCGTGACGGGTTAATCACCCACGTTGGTGCGTTGAATTGAAGAATTCGATAGGAGAATGAAGCCTTGATTGCTTTGCGACTGATGTTCAGAGAGGTCAGTAAGTTGTGCACGCATAGAGAAAAGGGTGGGCATATGTTCTTCTTAGCCGCAGAGGCGTTTATCAAGAATGTTGGTGACGTCACTGAGTGCTGGGCTATTGATGTAGCTGCTTGTCTTGAAATAGTACTGTAGTGAGAGTTTGTCTCTCTGGAGCGAAAGAGGAAGCTCGTTAGCAAGTACGTTCAGGAATTCGATGGGTGTGGAACGAAACGCACCGGTTGTGATACGCAGGGCGTGATTTACGATGATGGAGGAGGGTTCATGGGTGGTTTTGGCTGCTAAACCGTAAATAATTGCTCCATAGTCAATGCGCGAGCGTATTATTTTTTCTGAATAACGTCATGCCGGTGTCCATATCGGCACCGAATTTCAAGGATGTTACAGAGAGGATAAGTCCGGTTGTCTTTATGCAGCGACTCTCCAGGGCTGCAATATTAGGTCGCCATGTGAGTTTAGGGTCCCACACAAGACCAATAAATTTTATTGATTCCTCGTATACTAGCGGAGTGTTGATCAGTGTTGGGGCTGGTTTTAGGTGTGAGCCGAGCACATGAGTAAAATGCATGCTTTTTGTTTTAAAGGTCGAGAATCGGAATCCGTTTCAGGAGACCCAGTTCCCGACTAGGTTTAGACATTTCTGGAGTACCTGTTGAATTGGTAAGTGGCTAGGGTGCCGGTAGCTTATGTGTGAGTCGACCACGTCTAGTGATGAAAGCAATCTTCCGTCGCGCGAGAGAATGCCTGCTATCTGGTTCATTTTGAGTATAAAAAGAGTGACACTGAGGACGCTTTCTTGAGGGACGCCCATTTCTTGCGGATAGGATGGTGACAAGGTGTCGCCGACCTTAACCCTGAAGGTGGGATTTTGCAAAAATTGGTGAATTTAACGTGGTAAGTGGCCTCGCAGCCCTTTGCGGTGGAGATCCTTCATGATGCCATATTTCCAGATAATATCGTATGTTTTTTCCACGTCGGAAAAAATGGAAATCACGTGTTCTTCTCGGACAAATGTTGTCTAATGTCAGATTCCAGTCTTACAATGTGGTCCGTCGTAGAGTGGCGCATGCGGCCGCCACACTGGATGCTGTTTAGGCCTGCATGCATATCAAGGTAGTCGAAAAAAGCGAGTATTTATCATTCTTGCCATGGTCTTTCTGAGGACGCTGGTAAGAGCGATGGGGCGATAGTTATGTGGGTCACCGTGGAATTTCACAGGTTTGGATATTGGTATAGTTATAGATTCCCGCTATTGACTGGAAATAATGAGTTTCAATACAGAGTGTTGAACACTTTTAATAAATGCTCACGGGCGCCATCTGGGAGATTTTTGTTCATGTTGATGTGTGCTCGGTCTGGCCTAGGTGAAGGTACACGTGTGATGTGTGGAGCGCTCTGTTGTAAGTGGAGGGCGAAAGGTTTGTTGTAGGCCTCTTCGTTTCTAGAAGTAAAGTCAAGATATTCGTTTTTTCGCAAGTTTTTCTCCCGTTGGAAAGCAGCCGTGTAGTTTGTTGATTGAAAAATGTGGCTAAACGTCTGAACTAGTTTATTTGCGATTTCGCGTGGGAAGAAAAAGTTCTGCTTTCGTCAGAAAGGATTTTAATAGGTCGCTCGGGTTTTCCCTGAATACGTCGATTTTTTCCCTCACCTGGGAGAGGGGGGTGTTCCGATTAATAGTGTTGACTATTTGAGCACAGCTTTCACGTTTCTTCTCCACTAGGAGTTTTCTGTATACAGCAGATGCCCTTTTCCACGCTACTCGGTTCCTGGTGGACCGTGCGCGTCGGTAGGCATGGTATAGCTTTTCACGTTTATTCATTGCTTCTTGCACCTCTCGGCACCACCAGGGTTTTGGAGAGAAGGATGAAGGAGCATATTGCGGAATGCTTGCCTCGGCTGCAGCTTGAAACTTTTCGTAAAGTTGGGTGACGATTTCGTGTTCCGAAAGGTTTTCGGGGATGTTGTCCACATCACTCTACGCGCTGTGTGCTGAGTATTCCACCCAGCTGGCTTTCCGGTATAGTTGAATCGAAGTTCTTGTGGGGCAGGGTTTCCTGGTTGGCTGGTAAGAAGCGGTATGAGAAACTGAGTTATGGTCGCTGTCGTGTGTTGAAGGCAAAACTCCACAGAGTGGGGGAGCATATGGCTAAATCGATGGCAGTTTCACTTTCGGGGCTAATTCGGGGGTTGTCCGTCGTTGAGAAGGACCAGGTTGTCAGTGTTTATGGTGTTAGCCATTATCACTCCCTTGTGGTCTGTTTTCACACATTCCCATGTTTCATGGTAGCTGTTGATGTATACAAGGAGGAGTATTGTCGAGGGCAGTTGGTTTAGCAATTCGGTCATTAGTGCTTCCGAGAGGCCATTGCTTTGTGATGAGTAGATGGATACCACTGTAAATATCCTTGAGACGCATATCTTTATGGCGATAGCTTGGAGTTCCGTCCTCATGAGAAGGATGAGATGAGGTACACTTTGGTTTATCATAAGTGCCACTCCTCCGTGAGCAGTCACGTTGGTGTGGCCTTCGCGGCGGTGTATGATATATTGGAGGATTCTGATGGTAGCGGTCTCTCGGAGTTTGATCTCTTGGAGGCCTATCACTAAATTTTATGGGTGGCGATTAAGGATAGTATTTCGTCTTTCTTGTTTCCGAGTCCCTGTTAGTTCCACTAGAGTATTTTGGTGTTAATTTTGAAGGCTGTCCGCACTCAGACCTTGATGATCTAGAGTGGTCGCGTGATTTGCTGGAGTTTTGTGGTGCTCGCGTTTCAGAGTTGGCCCAGTGGTTCCGGGTCGGAAGTTTTCACGGGAGTGTCCGCCTTCGGTGGAAGGTGGTCTGCTGTGGTTGCTGCTGTCGCGGCTGCGAGTGCTCTTGTGGGAAGACGAGGGTGTGTGCTCGTTGTGTTTGCTTTGTGAGAGAGTGCGCTCTTCTTCTGTAGTTGCCTTTTTATCTGCGTGTGTGGTTGTGTGGAGTGCGAGGTATTTGGCCCAGGTAAGATGACTGGTTGTACAGAAGTCTCGCGTTTGAGTTTTTCGAGATCAGCGCCGTCGGCGAGGCCTTGGTTGTTCTCGCTGGTGGCGTGTTCGTGAGTCAGGTTTGTTAACAAGAGATCGTGTCCCTCGCAGCGGTTTTCACTGAATGATGCCGCATTTGAGACAGGTGGAGGTAGTTCTGTTTTTTTTTTGCCCTGGCGGGCCGTTATTTGAGAGTTGTTACTGATCTTTTTGCTCAGTGGAGCCTGGATATCGAAGGCTTCTTCATCTCTTTGCCTTTCCGTTTTTATATTAGTAAGCCTTGCTGCGTGGTCGACTGCGGGGGATGCATTCATCTCGTCGTCCTCCTGGTCACCGCATAAATCATTTCTAGGACTGTGCGTCTCTGATGCAGGGGTGGTCGCGGGGTTGAGTGAGGAAGCACTGCAGCCAGGTAGGAGTGTTGGAGTCTTGTTACGATGTTGTTCTGATGATGTGTAGATGTCGTCGGGGAGTTTGGTTGGATTGTCGATTCGACTACTTTGGCATAATTGAGGCGGTTTGGGTTATCGTCTTTCCAGATTTGGATCGCTTGTTTCCGTGTAAACCTGCGTTCGTTTGTGTGATTGTTATTTCTTTTCTGGTCCATGTATACTGGGCAGTCGCGGTCGTCTGCCTCATGGTGCGTAGTGTCGTAATGCAAGTAGAACTTGCATTACGTGATTTTATCCATGTGGCTTGACGGACTTCGGTAACTCCGTAATCTTCATCTAGACCTTCAGCGAAAGCCCTGAGGTCGGTTGTAGGTGTGTAACGAGAGGTGTATATAATTAGTTTGGTTTCGTTGAAGGACGGAAGTATTTCAACTGTAACTTTGAGTTTTTTATGTGGGTGAGGTGATCTTCTGTACAGGTTACTTTGTTCACGTTCTACGACGTAGGCCAGATATTTTTTTCCCTGTCGTTGAATTTATTTCGGTTTTCCTTCCAGTTGTTCGGCGAGTGACTTCATCATCATAAATGGATTAGTTGAAGGGCAACTTTGCTTGCACCCCTTTCGTTGAACGTATGGAGGAAGTGGGTGGGAAATGGTGCCGGTCTCCTCTCCTGGGTAGGAGGGTCATACTGGGAAGAGCGCATCGAGACTACATCCTCTCGTCGCCGACCCCGTGATCTAACTGGTATTGGAGGATCGCTCTCTCCGTCTCCTCCTCTGGGCAATCTCTGTGTCCGTCTACTATGCAATAAAAACAATGCTGTTCTTTGGACTGGCGCGACAGGAGATCTTCTTGTTTGTCGTGGTCGTTCTGGGAGCAGTACGAGCATCTTTGCTCACCATTAATGTTTCCTGTCGCGTGTTCGTATTTCTGACATTTATAACATCGCATCGGACGTCTCTCAAATGGTGTAACCTTGGTTTTGGTGGCAGGGAATGTCTAGATATTTTGGTGGAGTAGGGCAGTTGAATTTTAGTATTAGGGCTGTGGTAGTCTCTCTCCTTGGTGTGATCCTCGGTGCGACTTTGCTTTGACAACGCAGTCCCGGTATTGAACGAGTCCAGTGATGTACTCCTTGATTTCCTCCTTCGGGATATCTTATCAGTAGATCAAACCTGAACTTGTTGAGAAAGTCAAGTGGGGCACTATTTTGCATGGCTTTTCACATCATCTAGTTTTGGAGAGAATCGTTTCACTTTGAAGTTTTGTGTCTACTCTGATGGCAAAACCTTCGTCGCCGCTGGTGACGACGCTCAAATCTGGGCGGCCAGTGAAAGAGCCCATCTCTTTTCGCTGAGTTAATGGACAAATATCCGGTCTGTCGTTGGCGTCGAACGTGATCTTCAGGTGTTCGGGAAAGGTATGACTATTGTTGAGCAAGTTGTGTTCGTTGAATTACGTGTGTTGCTTCCTCCTTGCAGCCCTTGGAGCTTTGTGAGGGTTTTTGTGGGGTGAAGAGTTGTCGAAGTTGTCGTCGGACGTAGAGGTGGAGGTACTTGCGTAAGTTGCGGGTTCTTTAGTTAGTTGGTTCTTTACTAGTTCGTAGATATTGAGAAAAATGACCTTGACATGACCATAGAGTCTCGTTAGACGGTCGTCAATTGTGCTAGGTTTTGCGGCAAAAACTTCTGCTTCCTGCTCAGAGAGGTCGGTCGCTTGACTTAGTTGATTCAATATTTCCTGGACGTTCCTGGTTAACTCGTCGATGCAGTTCTCTCCGGTCGTCTTCTATTGAGGTAGCGCTGGTCATCTTGTAAAGGCTGACGTTCTTGGCCGTTGAAATTTTGGTCTTCATCACTCTGGAGAGGATGCTGCTCCCTCTTAGATGGAATTTCGTTCTGCTCCACATCGGTCCCCTGGTTCGCGCCAGGGCCAGAGAGTTGACTTTGGTTGCCTCGTGACCGGCTTTACAGAGTTTAAATTACGTTAAATTTAAAATGTGACAAACAATGCAAGCAGACGTGCGACCTAAGGTCCCAGCACAAACTAAGGAATAGCCTGTGATATCTAAGGGGTTGTCTGAAAAGATCAGTTATTATACGCACGGAAACAAGCGATTTCCGGACATGCAATATGTTTTCATGCCGATAAAAATGTTGCAACAGATTTTCAAACATCCTTTGTGAGTTCAAATAGTCAACAAAAAAATTAGCAACACTTTCTCTGCAGAGAAACTCTTCAGCCTGGCTTCAACTCACCCAAACTGTTGAGTAGAGAAATTCATAGAAAGATCTTGGAATTATCACCATCTTCACAAAGAAATACCAGGAAAGTAGTCCGGGTGAATAAAAACTTTAGAATGGATTAACCCTACTCTGCAGACTGGTAGCCCTGCAAATGCGTTTTATTGGAGACTTTTGGTGAGTTTAGTACAATAATGATCAAAAGAAGCAGCTTCCGTCACAAGCATTTCATAATAATGTGAAGAAGAGTTCAAAATCATTCTAGAGAATTGGTTGATGAAAATGAGTCATCAATATCTCATGACAACTTGAAGGTCAGAATTTATTTTGCGGAGACGAGTGATAATGCCTCAATTACAGTGTTTTCCTCTGTCTTTAGGGACCGAATCCCTTTCTTATGGAATTCTCCCTAACCACCAGTTGATGTGATCGTCATAGGGACAAATTTAGCTCTTGAGTCAGGGGTCGCTTAACGAATGTATGCCCATCAGCAGTGGTTTCATGAAGACTTGAGCCCGTGTGAAAGTCGGCGTCTGTTTGCGTTAGACGAAGTTATTTTGGATGCAACGCCTAGTTGACCATACTAAACACAATTTTTCCATTTATTGGTTATCAAAAAATGGTTTTTACACTTACATAATCGATGTAGATGTGTTGGCGCTGAGTGAGACGAAGTTGAAAGGTAAGGGCGAATGTGAGTTTGGTGTTGTAAGTGGAAGAAAGTCTGGTGTGGAGGAAGGTAGGGCACGAGAAGGTGTGGTCTTGATATTGAGTGATCGGTTGGCTAGTAGCGCTACCGAATGGAAGGAGGTGTCCCCAAGATTGATGTGGGTGAAAGTTAAGTTAGGCGTAGAGAAATGGGCATTTGTGAGTGCTTACGGACCTGGCAGCGAGAGGAGTGAAGAGGAGAGGGAGCAATTCTGGACTGACTTGAATGAGTGTATTGAGAGTTATGGAGGTCATTTCAATGTAGTTGTACTGGGTGACCTTAATGCGAGAGTTGGAGATTAAATGGTGGAGAATGTCACAGGAAGGTATGGCGTTCCCGGTAGAAATGACAGTGGAGAAAACCTGATAGGTCTGTGTATGGAGCAGGAGCTGGTGGTCGGGAACAGTTTGTTCAA
>SDVV010019109.1:0-13601 GCA_016164225.1 Gammarus roeselii | reverse complement strand
TAAATAGCTAAACCGTTCCATTTCCTGTTGTTATAAATAAATTAGAAATGGCACATGAAGCTCTCTTAGACGTTCTACTTCAAAACTAATTCTCTTGCCACCATAAGGCAACCTAGTTTGGGCCAATAGGCCTCTTAGACGTTCTACTCCAGAACTAACACTCTTGCTACCAAAAGGCAGCCTAGTTTGGGCCAATAGGCCTGTTGTTGTCTTCCTACACTTGTAAACACTTGTAAACACGCTCCTCTTCAGCTTCTCCCTGAATATAAACAAATCACCAAATTTATTCACACGATTTTGAGGGACGGGCCAATTGTAAACACACGCTCCTCAACCGATTCAACATTCAAGAGTTCTTGCAACACCCTTGCGTACTACACCAAAACTCCTCAGATTAACAGCCGCTGCAGATGACAAGGCAGTTTAAGTAGTAGTTTACCGCAAGTAACAGCCCTCAGATGCCCAGTAAGGTGTATTGTTGAACGTCGCCAAAATAACTCAAAACTTGCTACGTTTGCAGAAAGTTACAACATAAAATAACAATTGGAAAGCAAATCTACGAATACGATTAGATAAACAATCACGTCAATTTGAGCTACGATTTGTACAACATAAGCTGCATCAAAAACCTCAAATGATAAGTGTAAATTCTTTTAATTCGATCAAGTGAAAGTTTCATAAATCTCACCCTATCCTACCAGGAAGGAAGCTACGGTGACTGTGGCAACGAACGCCTCACAAGTCCTCGAGGCAATTCGCTCAGATGTATTCGCAAACTATGCTCCTGGTACAACCTTTCGAACTATCACTCTAAACGCAGAATAACTTCAATTGAACTTTACCAAACGATGCCATTGGTTCGATGATGCCCGTATGACTATCATCACTATATCTAGCTAGTTGCCTACATAAGCAAGAGGGCTAGTCACTAGGACCCTCTGTTGGGGAGGTCCTTGACTTTGTATATCCTGACGATCCAGTGTTCTGTGGTGTAAGCCTCCTCCAAAACGTCCAACTCGAAGTCTTTGTTGCCGATCTCCACGTTGCGCACTCTGTCGTAGCCGCCAGGCTTGCCTGCAAACGGAAACTTCAGCTCAACAGAAAAATTGTTATTTGTTGTACAAAAAAGTTTTGCAATTTGACTTAATAAAATGGCACATCTCTACTGGAGTTCTGATATACGCCGAACCAAGCACCCCGTAGGAGGCGAAGTTCATCGATTATAATGGGTACGCACTCGAGCGGAAATTATAGTTTTTTATAAACTGTTCAAATAATAAATTGTGGTACGTATGCATGCTAGTGCATACGGGAATGATACTAGATTCATTTACAACAAGAAAAAAAAAATTACTCATAGCTCTCTACATGGACCTCGTCGAGGTGCAACGGGTGCGTTGCACACCATCAGCCAGTGTTTGAGCTGATGGCCACTGGTGGCACAAAGGACACGGTTTACAAGCTTAAGAAGACAACAATAAGGGGTTTGGCCCAAATTAGGTTGCCTTTAGATAGTAGGAAGAATAGTTATGAAGTAGAACGTCATGCGTCAGTGTATTTTCTGTTTTAAAAGATCAAGAAAAGGCATGGTTGTTGAATGATATAGCATTTAACGATAATACTCGAAACGACTCAAATCAGCAGCTGAGGGGAAAGCCACCGACCTACGATGGTGATCCGAGATTGTCAGTTTAGTTCATCATTAAACCAATGCTGATCGGTGTCATTGCTGGACACTGTTCTGCAATGATCAGGTACTAATGCCAGAAATCTTTTTAGCCGTATTAGTGCCAATGCTGGGCACAATTTCAACCGTACGGATGTCAATGCTGGTCAGCGTTTTCATTAGCTCAAATACTGGTGCGCGTGCTATAGCTGGGAGCTATTTATCGGTGTTTTTGGTAGAATTTGTCGAGCCGCGACTTCAACGTTTCGATTGTGTCGCGTTTTCCAACTTCCGCTGGAAGTTTGTTCCATTCCTCGATAACTCTATACGTGAAGAAACTACGATTGATGTCGAGCGTGGAAAACTTACCAACGATTTGGAACCATTATTCCTGATTTTGATTCGATTCTCATTTCCACCAGAGCCTCAACGCGACTCATAATAGGCTCCTCCGTGGGGCTCGATGATTGTGGATTCCAGTAGGCTCGTACGCCTCAGTGTGCGAAAAAAAAAAACACGGGTAAAGTTAGAAATATTTGAAAATTTTAGCAAGAAAAACGCTTAGACGAAACGGATATCCGCTTCCAATCATCTAGATTGGAAGCGGTACAAATTTTTTATTCAGGTAAGATAAAAGACTCAGACTGATTGATTGATTTGGGCCTCATTTCCACCAAGACTCAGACAAAATGAATCCCCGCGTCCAACCACTCAGAACTCCAAGAGTGATATGCACGTGCGACAGTGAGCACAGATAGTATCGTCGAAATTGGTACAAGGTCTATGGCTTCACGGATTAGATCAACTCCACCCGCAACGCGTCACAAGGTTTTGTAGCTACGCAGTACAGGTCAACACCCCAAAAACTACAAATGGTCCGTGCACGCGCGATTGAGCACAGACTGAAGAAAAAACACCCATTCACAAAATCACAAACAGGAGCTCCTGCACAAGTACACCGTCATTATAATACATGACAAAATTGTGAACCGTGAAGAAGAAAGTAAGGGTAGGCTCGTCATGGGCAGAAAAACTGCTCAGAAGATTGATTTCGCACTTATTGTTCAAGGGGATAAGGGGGGGGGGGCATAGGTGCCTTGGGTCCCAAAAGAGCCAGATGAATCCCGGAGGGTAACTCAAGTTAGGGTCGCTGAATGTGCGTGGCTGTAGTACGAATCAGGTAAAGAGGAGAGAGATTGGTGAGATGTTTGTGAGGAAGAAATTTGATGTGTCGGCGCTGAGTGAGACAAAATTGAAAGGTAAGGGCGAATGTGAGTTTGGTGTGGTAAGTGGAAGTCTGGTGTTGAGGAAGGATTGGCACGAGAAGGTGTGGTCCTGATATTGAGTGATCGGTTGGCTCGTTGCGCTACCGAATGGAAGGAGGTGTCCTCAAGATTGATGTGGGTAAAATATGAGTTAGGCGTAGAGAGATGGGCATTTGTGAGTGCTTACGGACCTGGCAGCGAGAGGAGTGAAAAGGAAAGGGAGCAATTCTGGACTGACCTGAGTGAGTGTATTGAGAGTTTTGATGGTCATTTCAATGTAGTTGTACTGGGTGACCTTAATGCAAGAGTTGGAGATGCAGTGGTAGAGAATGTGATAGGAAGGTATGGCGTTCCCGGTAGAAATGACAGTGGAGGAAACCTGATAGGTTTGTGTATGGAGCAGGAGTTGGTGGTCGGAACGGTTTGTTCAAGAAGTGAGATATCCTCAAGAACACATGGGTAAGGATGGCCCATGGTGCGGTGGTGGAAAGAGAACTTATGGATTTTGTGCTAATATCGATGAGAGTGGTGGGGGAGCTGTTGGAAGTGCGGGTGTTGAGGGGAGGGTGGAGGAGTGTCTGACAATCTGCTGGTTGAAGGTAGATTAAGAGTGGAGCAGAAGTGGAAGGGCAACAAACGATTGGGAGGAGGAAGAGAGGTAATGAAATGGAGTGCACTGAATGTGAGAAGTAGAGCCGAGGAGTTCCAGCAGGCGTTGAGGGAAGAATATGACAACGTGAGTGGACAGGACCCGAGAGATGTGGAGGAAAAATGTGAGACGTTAATGGATGCGTTGCTGAGATGTGCGAAGAAGGTGTGTGGTGAGCGCCGTGTGGGCGGGTGCAGGAGGAAAAGTTGCGAATGGTGGAACGAGGTTAAACTGGCGGTGGCACGGAAAAGAGGAGCATTTGAGGAGTGGTTGCAGGTGAAGTCGGTGGTGGCTTATGAAAGCTACAAAGAGAGGAGAACCGAGTTTAAGCGGGTGGTAAGGAGAGCCAAAAGGGACGCTGAAGCCAGGTGGGGCAGACGGTTGTGCCAGAATTTTGAGCAGAACAAAAGATGTTCTGGGAGGAGGAGAAGAGGAGGAGAAGAGGGTGAGAAAGGAAGAGACCGGAAAGGAGGAAGTGGTGAAAGATGAAAAAGACCAGTTGTTGTTGGAAAGTGATTATGTACGGAAGAAGTGGGCCGAGTGTTTTGATGAGTTGTTGAATATCGAGGATGACAGAGAGGCTGACATTGTTGCTGTGGGTGGTGGTGCTCGGAAGCCAGTTTTGGGAGAAAGACTAGTGTCGGACATTACCAGGGAAGAGGTGCAGGAGGCGGTGGACTTGATGTGAGCAGGGAAAGCCCCTGGTTTGGATAGCGTTGCTTGATTTGATTCGATTTGAGCCTCATTTCCACCAGAGCCTCAACGTGAGTCATAATAGGCTCCCCCGTAGGGCGCGACCGTCGTTGATTCAGTTACGTTCGCACGACCTCGCGTGCGTAAATTTTAGTAATGTCAATATGAAGTCAGTACATATTTCAATTGTGGCATATTCGCGTACTAGCGCGTACGAGAGAATAAAGAGTTAACGCGTAGCTTCGTAAAATGTATTGTTATTTCTGTGCGTAATGGGGTGGAGAGACCACCTCACATGCACAGGTGTTAGGGGTTTAGACAGCTTCGTATAGTCCGGTGTGTTTTCCGAAAGCGATAAGCTTTTTACGGTAGGTTGGGTCCATGAGTAGGCTTTGTAGGTTGCACGGGATCTAGGAACGCTCGTCGGGCTGCCGCGAGTGCGTTGCAATCCATCAGTGTGTGGGCTATTGTAAGAGGGACTTGCCAGTCCCTGCAGTAAGGAGGTGGCGACGCCTCCATTAGGTGTCTGTGCGTTTGTCTGCTATGTCCTATTCTCAATCGGCATAGAGTTACCTCAATCCGTCGAGATCGGCTGCTTGATGTGACCCAGGGTATGGTTTTGTCTCTAGTAGTACGCAATTTATTACTCATAGGAACATCAGACCACTCCATGCTCCATTTATTTCGCACAGCTCTTTTAATCGCTGGGTAAAAGTCTTTATATGGGAGTGGACGCTGTTCTGCTGGGGCAGGCGCCGCTGCAGCTCTTCGCGCCGCTTTGTCCGCCCGCTCATTTCCCACCACCCCACAGTGGCCTGGAATCCAGCACAAACGAGCGTTTTTGCTTCTGGAGAACAATCGTACAAGCCAGCGCATGATTGCCGAAACAATAGGGCGGCAATTGTTGAAGATCTCCAGGGCTTGAAGCGCACTGAGCGAATCACTTAAGATTGAGATATTGGCATCTGGAAGAGTATCAGCCGCTAAGAGGGCATCGGCAATGGTCGTGAGCTCAGCAGTGAAAACTGACGCTGATGCCGGGAGTTTCCTAGTGACGACGCGCCCGGAGAGCACCGCTGCACAGCCCACTGCATCGTCGTCTTTTGACCAATCAGTGATGATATGCAAGCTCTCAGCGTGATGAGTCTCCGCATGGGCTATAAAAATAGCTCGAAGATTTTGGGGTGCAACATCTGCCTTTCGGCCAGTAAAATAGTGAGGGCAGAGCATACTTTCTGGCAAACGTCAGATAGGGATAGCATCTCGTGGGAGAGGGTCCACCATGATGTGTGGTAGTCCAAGCTCAGCAGTGAGGAGCTCGATACGTTTTGAGAAGCTCGAAGAAGGAGCAAGATTGGGGTGGCGCTGTCGGATTGTGGTACACGTATCCGTCGCGAGCAAGAACATGACAATAAAATTGGAGGTTAATTTGTTCCCGTCGCAGGGCAAGACTAGGCTCACCAGTTTCACAAAGAAGGCTGACAATAGGGGAGGAGCGGAAAGCTCCAGTACAAACGCGAAGGGCGGCATTATGAACTGGTTCCAGCGTCTTGAGAATATTTGGTTTTGCGGAGCCATAAATCACGCTCCCATAGTCCAGTTTGGACCGGATGATAGCGCGGTAAAGTCGTAGTGATGTTATTCTATCTGCACCCCAGGTGAAGTGCAATGCGATCCGAAGAATGACAAATCGCTGTAAGCAGTCTATCTTAAGCTGATGCACGTGGTACTTCCAGGTTAGTTTCTGGTCGAATATTAGTCCTAGGAAGCAGACTGTAGGTAGGAAAGGAATCATTTCTCCATAAAATCTGAGGTCTGGTTCAGTGTGTGTGCGAGACCGATGGATATGAAGAGCACATGTTTTGCTTTTAGATATTTTAAAGCCTCGAGATTTTGTCCAGGCAACCACCTGGGCAACTGCACTCTGTAGTTTACGTTGGAGTTGGGAGACAACTGGCGCCGATGCGTATATCATAAAGTCGTCAACGTACAGTGACCCAGTCACGGAGGGAGGAATCACCCCCGTGATCCCATTAATGGCAATCACGAATAGAGTACACGAAAGGACGCTACCTTGGGGGACCCCCTCACCTTGGGTATGTATGTCTGAAAGGTGATGACCGATTTTAGCCCGGAAGAAGTTCCGAACGAAAAATGCTAGGTGACCCCGGATTCGCATCCGGTGAATCTCTCGGAGGATGCCATAACGCCAGGTTGTATCATATGCCTTCTCAAGGTCAAAGAAAATGCGAACAGTGTACTGCTTGCGGTCCAAGGCCCCTTGGATATCAGTCACAACGCGTAATAATGCGTCCTGCGCTGATAGCATCCGTCGAAATACGAATTGTAATGGGGAGAGGAGTGAGTTCGCTTCCAAGTGCCGAGTCAGTCGGGCATTCACAATTTTCTCCAGAACCTTCGCTACACACGAGGTGAGAGCTATAGGGCGGTAACTGGTCAATTCATCGGTAGGCTTACCAGGTTTTGGAAAAGACAGAACCACTGCCTCACTCCACCGATCGGGATAGGAGTGGGTAAACCAGATCGAGTTGTAAATTAGACACAAGTAGGAGAGTGCAGAGGGATGTAGGTGCCGGAGCATCTCGTAAGAGATTTGATGTTCAGTCAGGAGCAGAAGGGTTGGAGGTGCGAATTGCACCAAGGATTTCGCAAACGGTGATAGGTTCATTGTAAGGTATAAGGGAGTTTATGGAGAAGTCCAGATCATTTTGTTCTGCAGTACGCTTTGTGATACGGAAAGAAGAGCTGTACCCAGAATCCGAGCTGACGAAGGAGTAATGTGTTGCAATGAGTTCAGAGACTTCTTGCGGATCGGTGTGGGTCGTTCCCATCACCTTTAGGGTTGGGGGGGGGGGGGGGGGGGGGGGGGGGATGATAGTACTTCCCTGTCATTTTCCGTATGCGGAACCACACTTTAGACATGGGTGTGTTGACATTAATGGACGATACGAAGTTTTGACACGATTCTCTCCTGGATAGGAAGTAGGTATTTCGTGCTTTTGCAGTTTCTCGTTCTAACGTAATTTTATCTGCTACTGCTTTGGTGCGTCGGTATCGATTGAATGCACGCTTCCTATGCCGTTTTACTGTTTCACACAGGTCACTCCATCAGGGTGTTCTAATTTTACGTGGTGTTCCCTTGGTTACAGGGATGCTGCGATTTGCAGCGTGAAGGATGGAACTATTAAGGTTTTCTACCATCTCGTATAGGATATATCCTGAGGTGGGAGAGGTTTTGTTGCATAAGCAGTGAACGATTGCCAGTTGGCTTTACGCATTATATATGAGCGAGTGGTAGAAGTATCTTCAGGATGGAAAGTAGTGATGGTGATGGGGAAGTGGTCACTCCCGTAGGGCTCCTCCAATACTTGCCAGGCAAGGTCCTGGGAGCAGAAGGATAAGTCAATAGCCGATAACGAGGCTGTCTGGGTATGGAAGTCCGTCGGTTTTCCAGTATTAAGGAGCGTAATATCAGAAGACAGAAGGAATGCTTCGACGTGCCCTCCACGTCCATCGGCTGTCCCCCCCCCCCAGAGGGGGTGTTTAGCATTAAGGTCACCTACAAGAAGGTGAGGCGCAGGAAGTTGACCAACCAAGTTAGAAAGAAGTGCGCATGAAATTAGTTCATTTGGGGAAATATATCGGTAACAAATAGTAACGGGGCGTTTGAGGTCTACTCTGTGGGCCTGAGCTTGCAGAGATGTTTTTAGAGGGATTGAAGTGCATGTGATTGCTTGGTTTACTATTGTAGCCAGGCAAGTGCCCGGTCGAGCATCGGCAGTGGGCGAGGTGAAGTGGGCTTAATACCCACTGGGAAAAGATGGTTTGTACAGCCCCAGGAGAGTTTCCTGGAGACAAACTACCATTGGATTAAAGGTTTGGGTTAATTCCAATAGTTCAGCATAGTTAGCACGATATCCTCTAATATTTCATTGAAGGACGAGGGTATCAAACATTGTGGTTTAGGTTAGAGAAATTCAAAGTCTAGGCTTGAGTTTATAAGGTCTAATTATATATCGCTTTTGTGTAGACTATGTCACTCACGGCCTGTCGGCCGCGTTCGAAGAGTATCGTTGGAGCTACTCTTTTGGTTACGAGTCAACGGAGGATCACTTTCGCTTGGATCATCATCCAGGTCGGAGCCAGTGCGCTTAGCGCTGGTAAGCGGCAAGCGAGTTTCTCCGACCAGAGGCGACGATGAGGTAGGGTGGGCATCACTCAATACTGTGCTCGGCACATTTCCCTTAGGATTATAATCCGGAGCGGCTAAGCGAGGCAGAGGCGAAGGGGAATTCGGTGCCCTAATAAAGGCACCAGAATGACATCTGAGTTGAGCAGTAATTTGGCTAGGCTGCGCGGTTACCAAGGGTAATCTTGGTTGGGCTTGGAGTAGGGTGGGTTTAACCGTTGGTGACAGATCCCGAGTTCTCGTCTTGTGTGGCTGGTGAGGAGCGCGTTGAGGTGGCAGCGTTTCTTTATATGGTGCTGCCTCCAATAAAGGCAGGTCGTCGTCCAGATTCAGGTCTGGGACTCCCATTGCACGTCGTTCAGCAAGTGATGGACGAGGCGAGGTGGGAATGAGGGAAGGTATCTCCAGCGGAATTTCCAAGTTTCCGGGCAGTGCAAATGACTGTTACCGTGAGCTTCCTCGATTTCAAGGAGGATGAAGAGCATCCTGTTGTAGGTTTGCAGGAACCCTGGTTACAGGTTTTCCCGCTGTCACTGCAGCAAAGCTAGCAAGCGGGCGGATATATTTAGCGGTTACTTGTCTCTTGGCTTCGGGGTAGGAAAGGCGTTCTCTAGCTTGAACAGCGGGTATCTCCTTTTCAAGTCAGTAATAAAAGCATTCGCGTGATGATGCAGGATGGTCTTCTGAATATTTGGCGCACTCAGCAGGTCGGTCACAATTGTGGACATGAGCGTCCTTACTACAGCGGAAGCATGTACTTTTCATGTTCCTCAATCGGCAGGCATCACTTCCATGACCAAACTTTTGGCAGTTGTAGCAGCGTCTGGGATAATGGGATATATTCTTGGACCGAGCACTGTGTCCAGCCAATGTGTACATCAGAAGGCAGAGAACAGAGCTTGAATGTGAGGATGTAGACGCCAATGTACTCCTCAACTCCGCTTCGCCGTCGTTTCACTCTGTATGTCTCAGTGACTTGTTGATCCGAGAGTTAAGTTAGGATATCGTCGTCCGAGTGGTTTGGTCTTTTTTTTTATAATATATAGTTCCTTGTATCGTGTTGAGAGTAGGGTGCTCATCAACTTTTACAGGTATATTATTTAGTTGTTTTAGGTTTTGAATGTTCCCACCTTGCTCCTCATCCTTCACCTCTAACAGGAGGGAGCCATTCTTAAGCTCATTGATGCGCTTCGGGGATCCCCCCATTGCAGCGCGGATTTGTCGATTAGCTTGAATAGTGTTTGTATTGGACAGGTTCTCTCCCGAGATTGCCTTGACGGTGAAGAACTTAGTGTAGTTTTCATTTATAAAAAGATTTTCAAGTATTTTCTGATTTTCAACGTATCGTTCATGGGGTCTTACACGATTGCGGCGGCTTCTCTCGGGCTTTCGTCCGGAAGCAGCAAGTGCCGCACTCGCGTTACGGTCGTGTATCTTGTTTCCAAAGTCCACCCCACCAGAAGTGGGGGAATGCTGCTGTTGACTAATCATCTCTCCATCAGGCACCCTGGGATGGAGGGGGGTTTACGTCCACTATTTTGGCGCGACCGCTGGGTGATGGCGGTGTTGAAGAGCGTCCGCCAAATGGTGACGCTGATACGTTACCATCCTGCGGTGACCGTTGCTGTTGTTGTAATAGCCGTTGTTCAAAAGAGTTGCCCAATGGAGAAGTCTGGGTTGTCAACAATTGCTGAGTTTCTGGCGAGGAATCCATTAGAAGTCCAGACGGCCCCCCCCCATGCCCACCACGGAGCACTTAAAGCAAGTGTTTTCTGCCTCTTTCAACGAGCACCACTTGTGAGCTATGTGAAGGTTCGTTTCCCCTGCAAACATCATATTCCGACGGTTAAGCAGGACCTTCCAACAGCTTTACCCCAGCAACGGGTTCGCTGAAGGTTGTCCCACCCCCCGGTCCACAATATCGCAGGAGTCTGATGCAGTCATATCATTTATAGTGTGGTCTGTCGTCAACTTTGCTACTTTGGTCACCTTGATAGTTGGTGAGTATAGATTTGAATGAAATAAAAAATATATATTTATATATACGAATTAAAAAAAAAAGTAACGGAAAAGAAGAAGCAAGATAGAAAATGTAACTGAAGAAGGAGGAACAAAAAAAGTATATAATGAACAAAAATATATATACATATAATGCAACAAAAAAAAACTACGGGAGAAAGTTGTCAAGAGAAGAATAGAGATAAGTTAAAGCAGCTTCAACAAAACAAACGAGGTAAAAGGAGTAATCAAGGTGAAAGCATAACCAGGAAGGGGTAGAGAAGGAGATGGTGAAGAGTAAAAGGGTCCGAAAAGAAAATAGGGTGTTCACCCCCCCGGTTGGATCGTGACCCCCTGGCAACCCGTGAACCAGTAGCTTTAGGGGGGTGGCTAGTTCGAGTGCGTGAAGCTCCGCAGAAAACACGGAGGCCTCTTGGGGGGAGGTGGCCGAGAGTGGGTTGTCCCAGCGCACAGCGGCGGCTCCCACGCCGTCCACGGTTTTGGAGCCGTCAGTGTATGTGTGACGGTGCTCTAAATATTCTTCTTCGAGAAGTCTTAGGAATTCCTGCCGGTACGCGGTGGTTGGAGTAGTTGCTTTAGGGTACATTTGCAGGTCCAGGTTGACCAGTGGTGGGTTGATCATCCATGTTGGTGTGTTAATTTGAAGGATTCGGTAGGAAAATGAAGGCTTAATTAGCTTTACGATTGATGTTTAACGAGGTCAGCAGGTTGTCCACACATAGGGAAAACTGTGAGCATACATTTTTTTTTAGCCGCAAAAAGGCGCTTATTGGATATGTTGATGATGTGGCTGATTGCTGGGTTGTTGATTAGACTTCTGGTCTTAAAATAGTATTGTAGTGAAAGTTTGTCTCGCCGGAGCAGAAGTGGAAGTTCGTCAGCGAGCACGTTAAGTGATTCGATCGGGGTGGAGCGGTACGCACCGGTTGTGATACGCAAAGCATTGTTTGCGATGGTCGAGAGAAGTTTTGGCTGCAGATCCGTAGACAACGGCTCCGTAGTCTATGCGCGATCGTATTATTGCTCTAAACAGCGTCATTCCGGTTTCCATGTCGACACAATGACGTTGCGACCGAGTGCCTGAAGAAGGGTGGAGTAGCGATTGTCGAATAATTGGTGAGGTTGCTGAACTTGTGTTTTGTGGCAGGCGTGGTACCGATGGAGTGGCGCAGTGCCTGCATTGTTCCGCTATATAAGGGCAAAGGAGATACAAATGAATGCTGGAACTCGAGAGGTATCAGTCAGGTATGTGTGGTTGGTAAGTTGTTCGAGAGAGAGCTGATCAAAAGGATTAGAGACTGGTAATTGGAGAGGAACAGAGTGGCTTTAAGAGTGGTACAGGGTGTGCCGGTCAGATTTTTGCTGTGAGACAGGTCTGTGAGGAGTACCTTGCAAAAGGAAAGGATGTGTTCTGGGCCTTCATGGATCTGGAGAAGGCATATGACAGGATTGAAAGGGAAGCGTTGTGGAAGGTGTTGCGTTTGTATGGAGTGGGCAGACATTTGTTTAAAGCGGTGCAGAGTTTCTATGTTGGCAGCCGAGCATGTGTCAGAGTGGGAAGCGAGGTGAGTGATTGGTTCACAGTGGAAGTGGGACTGAGACACGGCTGCGTCATGTCTCCCTGGCTGCTCAACCTCTATATGGTTGGAGTGGTCAAGTAGGTGAACGCGAGGGTGCTGGGTGGTGGCTTGGAACAGTTGGAAGCGAATGGGGGAAGTTGGCAGTTGAGCCAGTTGCTATTTGCGGATGATACGGCCCTGGTTGCGGATTCAGAGGAGAAGCTATGTAGGCTAGTGTCTGAGTTTGGTATAGTGTGTAAGAGGAGGAAGCTTCAAGTGAACGTGGGTAAGAGTTGAGTAATGAGATGCTCGAGGACTGTCGATGCGAGCAAAATTAGTGTCACCCTAAATGGAGAGCTCATGGAGGAAGTTCAGTGTTTCAAGTATCTGGGCTCCCATGTGGAGATGACTGGACTAGTGGAAACTGAAGTGAAGGAGCGATTGAAGTAGGGGTGTAAAGTGTTGGGTGCACTGAAAAGTGTAATGAGCTGTAGGACGTTGGGGATGAAAGCAAAGAGAGGGATGAGGGTGCTGTTGTCCCAACTGTGCTCTACGGAGCTGAGACTGGGGGTTGAGAGCAGAGGAGAGAAGGAGGTTGAACGTTTTCGAGATAAAATGTTTGAGGAACATGGCTGGAGTGACGCTGAGAGACCGGATCACGAACGACGTGGATCGAATCCGAACAGGGATGGTGACGAAGTTGGAGAACAGAGTGGATTCGCGTGTTCTGAGGTGGTTCGGGCACATGGAGAGGATGGACGAAGGGAGATTGGTGAAAAGGGTGATGAATGCGGAGGCGAGTGGTCGCAAGCCTAGAGGTAGACCGAAGTTTGGGTGGATGGATGGTGTGAAGCAGGCGTTTGGAAAGAGAGACATGAATGTGAAGAAAGGTCTTTTGGCTGCTTTAAAACTATTGAACATAAGCACATCGCGCGCAAAAACAGGCGAGCAGCCGTCTATCTGCCAAGTACAAGATAGGAAAATTGCAGCACCTCCAGTCGCTACAGGAAAAAGCACGCAACAAAACAGAAAAAGCCAAATGACGACGCTGCAATAAACGATTTCATAATCAGCAGAATAGTTCTTAAGAAGGTCCTAAAAAGGACCAAGAAAGTTTACGAAAATGAAATAGCGGAGAACGTCCAAACTAATCTGAAACCATTATTCAGTCATTTTTTAGGGAAAAAATTTAAGACCTGTAAAAAAGCCTTCTTGAGGAATATAGTGTTGCGCTAGAAATTACAGATACAGATACACAGACACTAGGCCACATTCCCCAGAAAGGGGGGTGGCCGACGGCAAGGCGCACCTCACACCCGCACACGCTCACACTCACACAACTTAGCCCCTTTGTGCTAAAGGGTCCGGCCGGTAGCCCCTCAACTTACACTCTGGGTCCCGAATGTACCGAGGAACCGTCGTCAGCAGCAGGGCCCACAGTTTTCACTGGTTTACCCCCGCCGCGTCATAATGGCCGGGCCCCCCCCACCCACGACCATCCCGACAGCGGGATGCCAAGGGCGGGAAAGCACATCAGAGC